>VRMD01000288.1:0-30354 GCA_009872375.1 Sminthurides bifidus
TTCTCCAATTGCGTTTTCATTTCAACCTTTCGTCTCCTTTTTACCTCCGATTCCGATCTGCTAAACCGTGTGACAACTTCCACTTCCTAGCCTCTCATCCTTCCGATTGCCGTCCGCTTTCTCTTTCTTTCCTTTTCTAGTAATGTAATGACTGTACCTGGGTATTTTTAGATTTGCTTCACAACCCCCTTTCGACTTTCTCCTTTCCAAGCCAGACTCACAAGTATGAACCGGTAGTTAACACTTCATTCTGCTTGCACCTGGAGTAATTAGAAGTATTAAACAAAACATAATTATTCCTGGTTTTCCTCCTGTTTCTTTAAACATGCTCCTGGACAAAACAAAAGTCTCATAAGAGTGATATGGCTACTTTTAATGACAGAATAGGGCGGAAATATGTGCTGACAAGACTGTAACGACGTCATAATGACTAAGTACTGAGTAGCTACACGCATGTAAAACAAGCTGTCAAGTGCTGCGTTAACATTCTCTGAAACTGCTATATTCAAGTTCAAACGAGCCGTCCAGACAGCTCAAATTACACCACGTTAACAAGCTCTTACGTCACCAAGGAATGTCTGTCGTATTTTTCCAAACCTCATGTCCACATGCCATTTCATAATGGAGGACCCTTTCTTGTTTTTAAATACTCTGTTGTCAGTATGTAGCTGCAACATTCTTTAACATGATTTCTCAAGTGTCTCGGTCCTGCAGTTCCGCTAGCTGTTCCTTCCTTCTCACCTTCCGCAACTTTAATTGCCTTGTTCATATGTGTAAATATACGAAATACACCAGTTTTTTAACTTCCAGCCTTGTCATTACCATTGTCAAATGGTTAGACCATTAGCTTGTTTCACCACGCAAGTTCAAACAAACAACTGTGCCTTCTCGGGCCTCATATGAACACCACTAACCTTTCGAGTCATCAATGATATTCGCTTGTAACAGTTACCTGAGATAAACGTTGCGTTTCTGCGCAAGCCTGTAATTTCTGGCGGCAACACCGCTCCAACCTTCTTGGTGGGTTCATTTACCATGGAAACGCCAAACGCTTAAATGGTAATCATTGGACACGGGTGACTATAAACGCCAAGGAGAAAACGCATTCAAATTCATGTCCAGGCCGAGACATGTAATTCGGCGTTTCCTTTGGGTCCTTAAAGCGATCTGGTTCACGTTAAATATATCACAAAACAAAAATGGGATGAAGATGGTACTGGACCCGTAAGTACCTTTTAGTTGGTAATGGGTATCAAGCCACAGCATATAAAGTGACATCCGTTGATCCCCAATTGTAGTATTTTTTGTCCTCCAAGGGAATATTTACAGTCAAAAATAAAGCCAAAGGCTTCGAGCATGACAATTTAAGAGGACGTAACTGGATTATTACGAGCTGTTTTATGTTTTATTACCGTCAGTTAGAATGGTAATAGAGCCCGAAAGTCGACTCGGGGCACAATGCTCTCGCCAAGTTGCATTTGGGTGAAGGGGTTAAAGGGGATCATTTAAACTTATTATGGAGTTTTTGTGGTTACCGTTTTTTGTCTCCTAAAATGATGGCACATTCGAATGGTAATGCACTTGGCACTACTTTGGTAAACAGGATAGATTTAGTATCAAATGCCTCTAGATTTTTCAGTCGATGGTCTACATAGAGGTTGGGTGAAGACACTGCAGTGAGCGCAACAGTGCGACGGCGTGACGGATCATCGTTCTTTGTCTGAGTACGGAGTCGACCGTGGATGAGTTAATGGCGATAATTTGAGGAAATTACACCAAAGTCAGTACATCACCTGTGCAGCATGGCATACGGTATGTTGGAAAGGCCGCTGGGCAGATTTTTCCGTTCTAACGTTCTGTACCGCACGTTACTCCATCAATTGACATCACATAAGTCGCTCTCTCAGAATTGGTGAGACAGGCGAATGCGTCTCATCTTTGATAGACGACCTCGGCCAGCTTAACCTTAACATAAAAAGGGGACCTTAGCGTCGACTGCTTGAGGGTCTGAAATGTGAAATTCAATGTTCCGATTGAAGTTAGCATCAAGAGTGGATTCCACATGCTAAATTTACGTATTCAATCCCTGTGACCGTAGGCTACGGCACTTAGGCTGAATATGTGAGACAAATAATTTTGAACGCCAATTGTTAGTTTCAAAAATATTGTAGCGCTGATTTCCATTTATTACGTTCGGGAGAGAAAGCGTAAGTAACGGACCAATACAAAAATTAGGAGCTACACGATATCGACTTATGCCTTACACTCAGTAAAGTCAAACAGTTAAACATTTGCCGCAACTATGGCAAGGGATCATCGTCTAGAGACAGCACACTTCTAAGCTAATGTACTCGTACTAATTTTTTTAATATTCGAGTACTTTTAACCACACTTGGCCCTTTCCCACAGAAAACATCTACACAAGTCATATAGAGGAAAGCTCAATATTTTCAATGTCATACCGAATGATTCAATCAAAAGCAAGACCAAGGTTGAAGCCTTCACTTAACCTCTTTACAAAAATTTTACAATCTTCGAAAAGTTCGCTGTCAGAATCATCAGATTTCAGAATATGCTATTTGCGACACGTTTCATTGAAGCTGATAGAAATATATTCCTAAACACTACGTAACTTTTTTCGTCGTACGTGAACTTGCGATTCCAAAAACAGGAAATTCTTCAAACAGAACATTCTTACACAAAGGGATGAACAGTTTTGATTATCTAAGATTAGCATAAGGAGTCCAAGAAAATACTTCAGCCTTAATTCACTTAGGTAGTACACTAATAGTACACGCATCTTACAGATATCTCCAGAGGTGTCAAAGGATCTCAAGAGGTAAGCCGCACACAGTTTTCGTCGCAAATACTCTATTCTTTCTCGTCCAGAGTAAGGAAATCAGCGTGATGTAACCCTTTAGCTTTGTCAAATGACTGATTAGTAAACTCAGTCCTTGTTACACAGTTATACGTAACCAAGAAGATGTTGATATCGTGATACAAGTTCCACACAGTTAAAAGTAGAATTTCAAGGTACAAAATATTGGCGAGCAATTAAGCTGCTGCTTCGTATCTTTACACAAGTTGCAAATATGATCCGCGGACCATGTCTGACACCTACTTAAAGTATAATACGTACGGAATTTGTTTTTGACTTAGTGTTCACGAATCTTAATATCAAACTACAAAAAAATTTTTGGTCATTTCCCTCCTACTCAATGTGGAAGAAACTTCCCTGCAACATGTTTTCAACATCACTCCAAAAACTAGAGCGGCTCGTCCTAAACTCGTTCTAACTCTTGCAACCGCCCTATCCCGCCGATTAGCTCGGATGAGTAAAGGCATTTTAGGACTCTGACGATTCCGGCATTGTAAAAGGTGTCACACTATACATGAAGCAACGATTGCAAACTCGCACAGGTTTCAAATGACCATATCTTGGCAATGGAACAGAATTGGCACTGCACTTTCCGCAAAAGACCTAATCATAATCATCAAATCCATTAGTGACAGCTTTCCAAAACCTACATACAAAAGATGCTTTTTCAAAGGAATTACCTTTCCACAGTTTCGGCAATGGTGACGCCTCCGAACAACAGTAAACGTTGAAGAACATGACATGCACTGCGGCGCCAGTTCATCAGGTACCCAAGTTGGCGGAGCCATCACTTCTACAGTTTGATGATTTTCAACAGCTATGTGACTATTGAAATTAGTAGTAGTATCATCTCCGGAATGCATATTTTCCTCATCCAAAGATGGTTCCGGGGTAACATCCGTTGCAGAGGAAGTTGAAGCTCCGCCACAAATACTGGGACTTTCTTCTGTTGGTGTGGCATTCATTGCGAATACACATTTTAGGGTGGAACGCAAATCTGCCGCGTAATTGGTTTGAAGCTGATCAGCAACTCCAGCAATGCATATGAAAAGCCGATGGATAAGATCCGCGCTATTCCTGTAATCATAATGAATGCGAATGTTGACATGTTGATTTTGATCAACTTAGCGATGAAATTAATTAATTTGTCCTTACTTGAACCGCGCTCGTGCTTCATTTCTAGTGGCAATCTCTGCAGCTTGCATAGCTAATGCAATCTCAATATCATCTTGGCATTCGGAATCGAAAGACGACGTTTCACAGGTACTTTCCCCTCTGAAAAATGAAGAGTCTAGAATGAAGCATACAGTTACTAGAAATTTACTGAAACGATGCTAAGGGAATCAAGCTTACCCGATGGAGGCACTACATTCGCTATTACAGCAACTCCCAGAGCAAGAAGACAGATCGCGAGCGGACTGGTGCTGTTTCCGACGATTTCCTTCTGGTTGTACATTATGACCGGGAACTTGCAAATAATTGCTCTTTAAAATAATGCTTTCAGACGGTGCTTCAGCATAGCTAAATCTTTGGGATTTGGTTTCTTTGTTAACAGCAGTTGTGTCGCTGCAGTTATTCACTACATCAAAACATTGATGTGCGGATTGAGTCGGACTGATAGAGTTTAAACTTGCGGATTTATCAGCACAGTTTTCAGCCATACTACTTAATCCTGAATCATGGCTTGAGCTTGCACTATGAACTTGTAACTTCGTAGATGACGTTGTTTCGACTAGGACGGTAGCGCCAGCAGTTATATCTACAACGGGAGTGGGCAAATCTTCGTATGAGCAATTTGAAGGTTCTACGTTCAACTCGGTGAGGACATGTTCTCTATTATGTTCGTAATCCATTACAGCTGTAGTTTCATTGGTAGTTTTTTCGTCTGGCAAAGCATAAGATGTGTTTTCATCGCATTCAGAAGTAACGAAATCGCCATCTATGTTCCTCACTACTTCAATTGAGTTCTCGACTATTATAACACCACTTAAATGATTCACGGTTCCGGGACGAGCAAGTAAATCTTTCACCGTATCATCTGCACTGCTCTCTTCAGAAGAAAGTACTAGCCCGTCGTCTTCTTCGATGTCGTCAGTTTTCTCTCCGTCCGCATTTGTTTCTGACACCATGTGCGATTGATTTCCGCTGAGACTGCTGCTGTAGGAACTGTCGGAGTAACTGCCACTTGAATTCGCGGTGATGCTCCCTCCTATTAATTCGTTTGTTTGACTAATTGACAGTCCAGGAAAATTGATGGCATCCTCACAATGCTGGTTGTTGGATGTGTTTTCTAAATTTTGATTCTCACTACGTATGTCACTAATTTCGGTAATGTAATCTTTACAATGGGGGAAATCTTTGTAAAACTGATCCAAATAGTCTTGAATAGAGTGAGACCCACGCGTAACATCATTTGCAGAGACTGCAGTGCTGTGATTGACGTTTTGTATGTTTTGAGAAACTGATGAGTGATAGTGACTAATAGTTTGGATACTTAAGTCCGACTTTTCTTCGTCCAATTCACAAGGTTGCAACGAAGGCTCGTCTACTGAACACAGTGCACGTTCTAGTGCAATTAACTCCGTACGACTTAGAGTCCAAAGTAATTCTCGAATTTTCAACAATAATGAACGGAAAGGACGGAACATATCCGAAAGTTCTCCAAGATCTAGCCTGAGAGGACCATCTGGAAATATGAGTAGCCCAGACACAATCGCCAGTCTCGGTATCGTAAACATTAACGCGGGATCACAGCTGTCAACTTGGTCTTGGCAAAGAAGTCCAAGATTCAATGCGCTAAAACATCAATTCATCTGTCATTAGTCAACCTTCTCAATTTAACTTTTAGCATTAGCGCAAGTAAAATATCCTTTACCGTTGCAAAGTTTCTGAGAAAAGCACGGTGATGGCTTGCTGAGCCTCATACTCATGTACTGACTTGACCGGAACCATTGCAGACACATACGAAAGTTCAAACTCCGCAAATAATCGGTCAAGAATTTTCAATGACTCGCATATTTTTTCAGTAAATTCTGGAGGATTGCGGAAGCACTGCTCCCTCAGTAGGTTGCGTACGTTTTCCAAACTCTTCGTCAGTGCTTTAGCTAGCGGTCTCATTGAAGCACTTTCAAGTTCCCGATTTAATATGCTTGATCCAGCAGCCAGGCACTAAAAACACATTCAAAACATTAAAATTTGCATGACAAAATAAAGCAAGCAGATTATGCTTTCGTTACAGAGCAATAGCATACTGAACCATTTTCGGCACACAGTTATGCACTGGGATTAAAACAGCTAATCCCAGATGTTACGTACCTCTGCTCCAAACCATAACTGTCCAGCGAGATTTTCTTGCAACACGTCATCTGGAAACTTAGCGCGAAAGTCTCTCGGTGCCCTGTCCTCAAGGATGACCTCATCCATGATCATTTGGCAGATGTTCAAGACCTGTAAACATCGAGTAAGGTTAGGTAATACCGACTAAATCCAACCTTGCGTAGGTCAATCGCTCCTTTTCGTTCGCAAAGCATTACGAAATTTCAAACTTTTAACATTGAACTTGACTCATCAGCTGTTACCCTGACTGACCACTGCATTTACCTTAGTAGAACAGATAATTTCGAAAACATGCAACCGTCTTTTACAGAATTATCTATCTTAAGGTAAATTCATTTGAACGTCAGCTTTTACCTTGTCCTGACATTGTCGCAGATGATTGACCAAAGCAGTGCATCTGTCCGGGTCTTTCCTGCCGTCAAACGAATCGAGTTCTGCGGCAACCGTATTCAAGTCTTCATCTGCGTAGAAAAACTGAGCCAGAAGACTCTGGTCAGTTTTCTGCAAAGAAAACAATTCGCAAGCATTATTCATTGCTGCGATGGAAGCTGCCAGCCTGAATTTACATATTTGATTTGAGCTGATAGCTAAGTTCAATTCCACTCTATAATACCTTCTTAACTTAATATTCACCGCCATAGATTTCAATCGAATGTCTTATTATCAATGAATCACCTCGTCCGCAATCCTCATTACCACATCACAATAAAAGGGTAGACAACCACTACAAGCTGTACTTACTTTCGGTTTATAGAGCCATTTTCTCAACGAATTCATCCTGTCTGGTGCCCTTCCCGACCCAAGGGTCACCTGAGTTCTCCAGGACCACGTTCTAAAACAAACAATATCAGTTAAGTCAATGCTCGAATGCTCGAAAATTCAAGGGTATACTTAGACCATGACCTACCACCAATAATGACATTCATAAACAAGAAAGCCTTTGTCACACCAAAAAATAATGGAGCAATCTAACATAAACTACCCTAATGACAAAGAAATCACAAAATTATAGCCTATTTCCACGATGATTGATATTCAACTCTATTTTTGCCTTATCTTTGCCCCACTCCGTTCGAAGGATATAGCGGATTCTAACCCTCTCTTCTCCTTCAATCCCACTCATATTAACACAATGACTTTCCTGGACATGCATGTAGTCATGTGTACGCGACAAATCAACATAAAAACTCCTACGACTTGTTATCGAAAACCCAATCCTCAGGAAAATAAGTAGTGCAATTGCCAGGAATTAGACTGAATTCAAATAAATAAAAATTATGATTTAAAGTTTCGCAAATACCCCCCACACTTACATTTGTGATTCTCACGACGTGATGATCTTCATGAAAATCTCCTCCTGTGGGGCCACCGCACCGTCCCGAATAATTTCTAGGGTTCTTGGTACATAGACCAATACTCTATCCGCCTTCCAGCAGACCTGTTTAACCGTATTCAAAGATACTCAAATTATCACACTGTAACTGTCTTCCAGCACTGCTGTGATGACGAGCCAACAAACAAACTTGAAAAATCACATCAACTAATACAATCACAAAATATTTTTGCCATGAATCCGTGAAAATTGAGCACAAAACACCAGAAGCACAATTTTTTTCAACTCAAATGATTCAAGTAATCACCTTGGATATTCAAGAAATGCAAATCCTTATCCTGTTTCAGCTCCGAGACAGGAAAATCTGGGTTACGAATGTCACAAATCGAGCGAAATATATTTCCAATTCTAGAAAATCGCTCTGCGCTTTGAGCTACACCCTTGGCAATTTCTCGTAGCCGTCTGAAGCGTAATTGGAGCAGAACTATGAAAATCCGAGTTAAGAGCGTCTTTTGGTAAATATGTTTTCATTTACCTCGAGTGAACCAACACCTTTAACAAAGGCAAGAGGATTTAACAAATCTCGCAATACTTTTACCACTTGATACTATATTCTCACATCGCCAGTCAGCTCCTGTTACCTTATTTACAGCAGGTCTGTATTTGTTTCCTGCTCTTCGCAGCCTTAGCGCATACAATGGAAAAGGGGCACAGCAGCAATAATGTGTCTCGCGTATAATGAGAATGGGGACACACTACTGCACTCTCTGTAGCCTCCCACAATACCATGAGTATCTGCGTGTACACTTTTGGCATACTTGCAAGCGCAGAAGAGTATGCTTAGATATGCTGTAAGTTGATCTGGGTCTCCTCCAGTCTATATCTCCCCCATGAAGTCCCTGCACACAGAACAGAACCGATACCAAGTGCATTATAGCAGCATATAAAAAGAGTACCCACCTCTTAGTTGATGTACATCCTTGTGCATGACGAGAACAGGTCCGCATCTGTACGTAGTGAACGTAGAGCATCTTGCCAACCCAGAAGGTGTCCACCCCCTCACGGATTAAAGTCCGTGAAGTGATCTCGTGAAGAAAACTCTTGGCTGCACGTCATCATCCGACAGGCTCAAAATCAGCAGAGGTCTTCCACCCCCCCACTCCATATTCTGTACCTTAATGATATGTAATTTGACCGCAGTTTGAAATTGTGCACAGCCCTTATAAAATAGGGCTGCAGTGCGGTGCAGGACACCCCACTATGCTACCTGGCCTTGAGCGAAGTACGTTGTAGACATATCCCTTATAGGGCCCAGCATATACTTGATGATGAGCAGCCCATATAGCTCCACCGCAGGAGCAACAAAGGAGCTTGTTTGTCGTGACATTATGCTGGTCATTTACGTTTGGAGAGATAGAGAGAGAAATTCGCAATTTGCAATTTGCAAGCTATCAATCGCACCCAAGCTTACCTGCGCGTTTCTACAAAATGACTGTTTACTTCCCTCCTACCTCCCACCCTCTTACAAGTTCGTGTAAGCAATTTCCACCAAGCTTATAGGAGCTTTTGTTCTTTCATCTAAGCGGTTAATGACAGTTAAAGTGAGCTTCTTCCGTCTTCACCACCCTGGATTACTTCGAGAAATTTGGCGACCTAACGGCTCCTGTGCCTTTGCATTAGTAATAATGATGATTATCCGCATGCATAAACAGTTTCGAATCAACTGCTGAAGTCCAGCTTGTAATGTTCCAATTCCGAGTTGCAGGCGAGTCTTCAAAAGACTGTTATAAAAGAGCCGGATTCTCCTAGTGGTACTTCTACAGTGGTTGCGGCATAGTTAGCAATTCTTACGCATGTACTTCCTGCTTACGTACATGGACGTAAAATAATCAAACTTAAATCGATCTTCAGCCAAGCCATATCGGCCAATCTGACTTGAGCCGGACAGTTTGACGAGCTCAAGTCCTTCTCAGCTCGTCTAATAAGAGTTAGACTGAAATGGGCGATTTCATTTCGCAGTTTAGGTACACCAGGGACCTGGAGGCGAGGAGCTTTGCATAAATAATTAAAGCGCATTGAAAAGTGTTGTTGCTCTAGGCTCAAATTTCAGTCCTTTCCTATACAGCTGCTCAACGACTCCTTTATGTCCACCCTGCACTTCAAGGTTCCAAATAAGTAGAATCGCAAAAAGCTATTGTGAATGTGCTTATGGAGTTAGCGATATAGATTTCGTCATTGTCACTTTATCGCCTCTTCTCCATCCATCTCACCTGAGAGTTTTAGCTTACCTTCTAGCGCCTTCCGTCTCATCCTCTCTGCCCTTTGTTCTTTTACTTTTGCGTCTCTCTCACAGTCAATGTCTCACTTATCATCATCACAAAGCCTAGGAAGGACTGCGCGTCTCCTTTCGTCGTTGCAATTCCAATCTCTCAATGCTGATGTCAGTGCCATGCAGATATGTTCAACCTAATCTATCCAGGATAATGCCATTGTGTCATGTTTCATCAGTTTACTTCACAGTCTGTAGTCTGCATAAAGCACTCACAACGTTCTAAAAAACTTTCGCAGGCTTGCACTGGTTTGCTTCCGTCGTCTCGATCATATTGCTTGCAGTAAGTGGCTAGAGTGCGAAAAGAGAAAAAACCGTCACAGATTTGTGAAGTACCATTATGAATCTTAATTCGTTGTACTTTGGAAACGACGTGATTGATTTCACAATCGATAGGCACAATCGGTAGAGTGTGTGGACGTGACAGGTTTTTACTACCTTGAGCGACTGTCTCGGCGTTTCTTTGGCTTTATCAAAAATTTTCCATTGCTTTAACGTGATCGGAAAACAAGCAGTCAGGTTTACAAGTCAAACAACTTAAGATAAGAGAAGCAGGATCATCATCGTCCGCTTATATCATCAGCAAGCTGTTGCATGAGTCATAAAAAAACAAATACGGATTTTTCACTATCAGCTTCTCTTCTGTTCCGCTTATACGCGCCGTGACAGGCTTGCAGCTTTGACTTGTTCGCTATCTTTTCTTGGAAGAAAAGGAAACAACGCAACGTTGTCGTTCCTATTTCTAATTGTAAGCGTTACTATAGCCTCCGGCTCAAGTTGCATTTGAATACAGACATTTCTTCATGCCGTGAACAGAGATAGAGCCAAAGTTGCGATAACGAGCCAAGTTGCAGCGTAACGAGGTTTTTAGTCCCGAGAAAAAGTAATACATTTTCAATAATGTCTGTCACAGCTAGCTACTGACCATGGTGTTACCAATGTAAAGTGGGCTGGCAGTAACATTGATGATGTGACGACAGATTTTGTTTCTGCGGCATGACTCATCATACATAATGGCAAGTATCTCAATGCAAACGTACTTGTCGGTCACAGAAAGAGATATTTCGCGAAGGAACGGAGTGGATGCAAAATGTTAATTTTTAGAATTGCACACAGAGCAATCCTCCAGATTTGTTACAACATGCGACCACACCGCAGTCATGTTTCGATTTAAAAATAAATACGCACTTTTGCCGAAGATCAAGGCAGTTTAATGCGGATTAGGAGGTTTGTATTGCGATCAATGTATTCCCGTGTCGTAATTTGCATTATTAATGAGGATCAACGGAATAGAAATGAGATTATGTAACGTGTCTGCCGAAAGGACTTTACCTAATACTTTGTTATCATCACGTTTTAGTATTAACCGGTTAACATACGGTAACTTATTGAAGAGTGAATTGTGCTGGCTGTCAAGGTTAACAGATCGGTGTGAAAAGAGGTATAGCATGCAACTTGAAAGTTGTTAAAAGTAATTTTCCTTCCACCAGCATTTTCATTCACCAACATTTCACTTACTCGAGTCGCAACAGTGAGACTGAAACCCTGTTCTTAATTGAGTCAAGTAGGATTGAATACCAGTAACGTTTCCATCTGTGAGTAACATGACATGCAATTCCAATCCTGAAAAGGGTATGTGGAATTCAAGTTCAATGTATCATTGCAAATGTTGATCGATGGAGTGACGTCCAAGTCGTGGGTGGAGGAACTTGAACAATTGCAGGTCACACTAAAACAGCATTTCCTATAGGTCTGAATATACCTGTATGTCAGGCCGGGCTTGATGTGCACATCGTCCGACTAAAGTATGTAATTAGTTTCCAAGGTGCAAAACCGTGACAACAGGGTTAAGTAGCGTGCGGTTCGGGGGCAACAGGGTTGCAAGGCTGTACTTAGACCAGTAATGAGCTTAAATGCTATGAGAGTGTAATTAGCTTTGAAGTGGAGGCTGCAACAACATAATTGAAGCTTCATTAGTAAAAGCTAGGAGGCATTGCCCAGTCCTGACGCCAACTAATTCCATTTGCCAATTAGTACTTGTTGCTCCAACGTCAATGATGAGAATGATGCGTCCCTTTTCTTCTCTTGGCTCCCTCACTACTGTCGATACGTTTCTGATTTCAATGAGATCAAAGAGCTTGAACACTAGTAGTACTCTGGTCGTCTGGTCACGAATCTTCTAATGTTTAGGTAAAGATATAAGGTATTGACAATTGACAATGCCATGGGCGTCAATGCTCCTCAACCAGACCAAAACAATTACTCGGCTACAGTTTTAGCTTCCAGCTTCTGAAGCAGCCCACGTTCATCAGGTGGTATGAATTAGCTTGTAATTGAGCTTCTCGAATTACTCTAATATGGTGTCAAGTTATTCGCTTTTCTCTTTGCTCGTCGAAAAGGTAGCTTAAGAAAGGTGTAGCATAATTATACGTGGGGTGCTCGCTCGTGTGTGGCGAATGAAGCCCCTTCGAATTTCCTCATAGGTGAAAGCATCATCTTCACAGAAAAGAACAGGTCAAAGATAACCACATCATCAGCATGGATACTTGCTGCCGTTATTGATGACACGGTGAAAACAACTTGGGCAGAATCAGCCCTCGGTTCTCACATATCGTCACGGTCGACTAATTAACCCTGCTGGTAATTTTAACGGATGCTTTATAAGCCCAACTTTCCCTTCTTTCACCTCCACATTCTGCTGTTGACATCCTGGCCAATAACTTAGCTGTTCTCAATTGGCTGATCGTCATAAATTGGTATTTTCAAGTCCACAAATTATAAATTCTGATAAAAACATATCATAATTCCGAAAGGGACGATAACGATCAGAAATTACCGCGAGTTTCTAACTTCTGGTGCATCGGGAAGCGCGTTTTACCCTTACTGACATGGCAATCACATCAGCTTCCTGCAATCGATTCGACCTGACATCAGTTTTCAGGATGACACCAGCGTAAGTTCAGGAAAACCAATTCAATCTTCTCTCAATACAATTCAGATTTCGGTTGTACAGGTTTATATTAGTTTCAAACTGGAAATGATATTTGGCCTTATTGGACAAATATCAGTTATCGACAAGGAAGCTCAGCTTGTCGGGGCAAATTAATCCTAGCTGAGGATTGTGCCCTTCGTGACTTCAATTCAGGGTGACCCATGTATTTTGCGTGAAGTGCAATTGAGTCACATTACCCCGAGTTTGTTATCCGATTTGTATACTGATGAATAGGCCAAGATTTTAAGACAAAGTGAGGTATTTTTTCAGCATTTGCCTGCCCAGTTATCCGTGGTAGTTTTTCAAATATAGTAAATGCTCAGCTCAAATTGTGTCTTGTGTAACATTGTCGTTTGAATAGCAAGCCATTATCAAAATCTGCGAAAGTGGTTGTAGGACTAATTGTATCGACTCAAGCTAGCAATTTGAGTGGAAAGTGAAGGAAATGACACATTCGCTGACAGCTTTGATGGGGAAATAGCAGTGTGAGATCATTTTTTCATCTTGTTTGCAATTGCCCCAATTGTAGTGTGGCTGTCAAGATTGCCTCAAATTGTGTCATTTGGTTCGACCATGCATTTGCCAACTGTCAACTTTGTATGAGGCGACGTTATCACCGTTCCTGCATGTTAACAGGCCTTATCCTTGTCTTTTTTAACGAATCTCCCATCATATAAACGCAGATACCAACGACACCATACACTTGAACCTGAAAGAAACATCATTCGTAGTCTAGGCAACAGATGNCAGGCCTTATCCTTGTCTTTTTTAACGAATCTCCCATCATATAAACGCAGATACCAACGACACCATACACTTGAACCTGAAAGAAACATCATTCGTAGTCTAGGCAACAGATGGCAGCGCTGAATCTTTTACAGAAACGTCAAGTCTTCGGGTGATTTCTTGACAAAATACGAAGAGAACTTGTACCTGTACGACCAATTCTGATGATTTAGGCTTACGCTTTTAACCTTCGACATTCGGTAGAGTATTTAATTAAGGGTTTGTACCTGAAGATCTGTAAAATAATTTGCTCCAAATGCATTGTCTCCAGAGTCAAGTTCGGTTGGATAGCAGTGTTTCTCGCCACCTGCTTCATGATTGACAGCTGCTACGGTCAAACATTTCAATACAGCAGAGGCTGGACAAACGGTAAGCGATCCGGGTCAGGTGGAGTGGCATACCCGGCAGCTGGATCAAGTCAAATCTATGACGTGGACGGTAGCGTTGTAAGTTCAGCCGTAGATGATGTCTCCGTACCTGCCCTTCACGTCAACCTGAGTCCGGATGGCAGAGCTCGAACCATGGATATTAATCAGGTTGCAGCCAGGTTTACAAGTTTTACAAAACAATCAACATCTTTGAAATCCCCCAACGTCAACTTCACATCCCTATTAACACACCTTCTCTTTCAGATTCTCGGCAGAAAACTGAGTAGTCGAGCTTACGCCACACGGAAGCAACCAGTCTGGATCGGCACTTTTTTGGGATTGGATCAAGAAAATAATTCTGCAAACAATGCAGACTTCTAATCAGCTTCTGTGTTAATATCGACTGTAGACTAGCTTGGAAGTAGTTACATCTCTAGGACGGCGGGGAAATCTCATTCAAAATCACTCATAGCAAAAGCAATTGAGGCTGATGAATAAATAGCTTTTGCTTTAGTGTCGCGATGTAAGGTGATCTTTGTAAGCAGGTGGAATGTTATTAAGGTAGGAGCTGTATTTACTGAAACCACGGTTTACTATCTTTCACTGTCTGTTCGTCCGTCGTGGTTTTTTGAAGTCAGAAAAAAGCAGGGAAAAGTTCATATGTTTGAAGAAGAGGGATTTAAGAACATCGAGGCGATGCATTAAACGTAGAGATTTTCATCCTCATTTGAATTCGTCACCCTTTCGTTAAAGAACATAGTTAAGGCGATACTTGTTGTAGAACAAAATGTGTACTAAGCGGGAGAAAACGACAGGTTGCCCAGGCAACGATGCCGGATGCTCTCTATAATGTCTTCTGATTAGTTCAAGTCTGGAAATGCTTGCCTACGTTTTACATGTATAACTAAAAGGGAAGTGTATAACTAACACGGAAAGAGAATCGCATCTGTCGATTGTAATCATAAGAGGTGATGTGCAGCAGCCTAAAAGATTTCCTTCTAAATAGAAACCTTTAGAAGGTGGATTGTGCTATGTTTTACTCTTAACTCGAACATGATTATATGGTAGCTGTGTACTAATGAAGTGAATAAATTGCTTAATAACGTTTGGCTTTCGGAGAGGAAAGTCAGCTAGCTGCTCCAAGGTATTTGTTATTGGTGAAAACACGTTTTTGTTCAACTTTCGGAATGCACCCTCTCCGGGACTTGTTCCAATGCTTTGGTCTTCTTGACTTGTTCAAACTTGGAAAATCAAAGACCTGTAGGAATAGTTAACTGCAAAAGTTTACACTTTAATGCAAGGAACCCACTACGTTGCATAGGACCTGCCCTGTTGGCGTAGCCACCTCGCTACTTTTTCCAGATCACGTTTCATTGATTACACCCCAAGGATGGATCAGGAGGTGATCATGCGTTAGCCAATGCACCTGTTGAAGATAACCTACTGAAGATGCTGTGGTAGGAAAAAACGGAAGGGTGCGTAATTGATGCAATGGAACAAAACAAAAACAAGATGAATTGCAGCATGATTTTCATTATTACTTCCACATTACCTGTTTGTCCGCAAAGCAGCCTGCAACCCTTACCTGGGGAACATCCTCTATTTGTTCATGCTTCATTGATTGCTGTGATTTTCTCCACCCCCCTACGTGATACAACTATAGCGTGTCATGTTATGGACGGGTCGTTGAGGCTGCAAGAGTGCCACTTAAGAAATGGGAGCTGAATGAAAGTATGATGTGCATTAAGCGTTCTATTCTTCATCACACAGCAGTCAATGGGTTTCTCACTAATTGGAAAAAATTAGCATAGAACTAATGAAATCCTAGTTAATTGTTCATAGTTTATTTATGGGGGTGTGCAATGGAAGCTGATGGTTTCATCTATTCAATTCCTCTACTACTTTCGCAGCAGCAAAAGTATCCTCATTTTTCATGTCGTGAGTACCCGCCGCCGTCACCCCTTTCAAGCTTTCCTATTAAAGGACAATGATGATGCGCAGGGAAATTAACATGTTGCCTCTGCTTGCGCAGTTAGCAAAAATCTTTTCAAATCCCATCATGTCATGATCGGTTCAAGCTGATAATTAGGGTGCATCCTAGCGAGTACTCCAAGGCCCAAGTAAGGCGCAGCTGCATCACTCCTGGCTACTTAACCAAATTCTATTAGTGCCTCATCATTACTTGAGGTCTGTGCACAAACGGGCATATCGTGTTTGCCCGTGTCATTTACATCTTTTATGAAATTGCTACAACGCCATGGACACAAACATGGCGTCAATTCATTCACTTATCTATTATCCGTGCCCCACTACTCACAGTGTCAAACTCGAGTCCCTTTCACTCCCGCATTGTACTCCGTATACTTCCATCAGCAAAAAAGTGTAAGTTTAGCCAATAAACTTGCTTAATTATGGGATTGCCACCAAGGAAAACTTGTATTGCTTGGTGGCAAGTTTTGTGCCGAACACAAGTTTTGCTTGGTCCAAACAATCAACGACTATAAATAGGTACATTACTCGATTCGATCCAATGCCGGTCGCTAAGCAACAGATGACAGGTTTGAACTCCAAGTCCTTTCTCATGTACCTCCGAGTCCGAGAACGTGAACAATAGTGCCATGATCATTTGTCCTGCAATCAACCTGTGGCAAGCTATCAATTACTTGAAGCATCTTTGAAACATTATTCATTCACTGTTATAGCTTGTGTATTCCGCACATCCTTGCCTTTTTGTACCTGACACTTGAATCCAGATAAGAGTCTGTATCTTCTTCACATGCGGTGACTTTGCACTATCGGCTCATCTAACGTGGTATTACATTTATCTAAACACGCAATCAAGAACATTTCCACTTCTCTCATCTCCCTGTCTTTCTATAGATAATTGCTCCCTGTCTACCGCCTGAATCGCCGTTAACTAACCGACGGTAATAGGAGGTTTAGAAGGCTGAAACCCTTCGCATTGTAACGTTTCCATTCAAGCTCAAGCTTTCTATTGTGTCCTCCATACTGTGTCACGTCTTCAATTCACAGGTTTAAGTTTAAGTAAAGATACACGAATAAACATTTCAATTTATCCGACTTCATCTCCCAGTCGTTAAATTAATGCATGCAACATGCACGCAAGGAACGTTCAAGGGGAAGACGAATCCGTTAAGTAAGACCACGGTTATGAATTTGCTGACAGCGTTACTCAAGTGTGACAATGGCTTGGGAAAAATTCCCTCGGCCACCCGTGCTCAGATTAGCTAGTGGTGCATTTAATGGCGAGTTTAACGGCTACTTGGAATCCGTAGTAGAAGATCAACGATGGTTTAGCAGTAAACTTGGCAAAGCCTCATACTCGGCACAGTGTCATCAGTTCAGTGCCCGTCTGAACTGAATTCAGAAATGAACCGTATGTTACCTTCTCACGTTGCGTGTAAATATTGAGTAAAATCCGTGTGAAATTATCTCAGCAATAATTATTACATCATCTTTGCTCAATAATCCTGGCAAGGCTGCGACTTGAGTCGGAACCTCAACTCGAGCTTGGTATTACTGCCACGGAGGAGATGGAGCATCTTCGCTCAATTAACGTTTGAGGGAAAATGGTTTTACGGCAATGTCAGCCGCTTTTGAAATAAGCTTTTACGTGTGAAAGCATGCAGGGTATACTCTTTGTCTCTCTCTCCGTTTTATACTCAGATTAAAAACTTATACACACCTGTCTTACTGAAGTGTTGCTGCAGCACAAGTGCACAATTGTTTAATTTTAGCTGTCAAAGTGGCCGTAATTATTCTCATTATTGCTTAGCAGCTTCTATCAGATTAAAAACTTATACACACCTGTCTTACTGAAGTGTTGCTGCAGCACAAGTGCACAATTGTTTAATTTTAGCTGTCAAAGTGGCCGTAATTATTCTCATTATTGCTTAGCAACTTCTCTACCTCCGCTGGTAAGCGTGCCTCAGTCACTTGGTCGGTTGCACATTTATTAATGTTGCGACATTTAATTGTGATGGCGAGAATTTCTTCGAACATGGGCACCGTTACAAGCTTTCGAGAGTTTTCCACAGAATCGACCGATGGCTTTGGGAACGATGGACACCATTCTTGGATTTAGTTTTTCCGCTGAATTTATAATACTTCAGTCCACTGTCGTTAAGGCTTTATTAAATTCTGGCTTATGTATCTCTGGCTCTGTGGTAAAACACTGTGGCAGACCATTAAAGAACGTGTGATGATAGAGGGTATTTACGCTGGGCGAGTCGAGCCGATGACGAATTGTCATCTTCAATTTGAATCGGCACCGTTGCATCCACAATCCGCAAGCTTTATAATTAATTAAGCGCCATTCATCTTGCAAATCACAGTTGCCTCGCAGTACCCATGACAACAAGCTCAGTCTCACCGATGAAGGGATTTTGCCTACGTGCATAGTAGTCTGATTTAGACTGGCTACCTCTAGTGCGAAATAAGTCGGCTTGTTACAGTTTTTTCTTGTCCTGACGGCTTCAAGTGCTAGAAAATTAGAGCAGCCAGTCAAGTAAGTATGCCAGGAATCCAAAATTAATATATTTTTATCATCACGTATGTGAATTATGAGGAGTTGATGCTTACAATTTGGAGCAGTTGTACCACAACACACTTCCCTCCCTCCGGACGGCTCATGTTGGGAAAAAAACCTAGATTTTAGCAACATGGGCTTCAGCGAGCATTTCCTGTCATGAAGGCGCCAGGTGCAAAAAACATTTCAATTGATTGGTCTAATTTTTAAGCCTAGCGGTACTGTTGCCAGAAGAGATTGAGTCGAAAAGCCTTGATTTTGTCTAGAGAGTACAAACCTAGATTGAATCATAGAAAAATCAACCACAATGTGGCCGGGCAACTTATTCTTATTAGCACATTGTGATCTTCGTCAAGGAAGGAGTTATTGACAGACACCTCTGACTTTCGAGAGGGTAGCTTAGGGCTGAAACACGTGCCTTGGAGCGGGATTTGCATCCTTGTGTACATGATCCCTCATCGTTAAACTCAGCTGTCGACTGTCCACTTTCCTCCGTCTATTAGTCAGACAAACATCCCAAATTGTCCATTGTCTTCCCCCTAGGTAAAGCACTGAGGCATTAATTAAAATTTTATCCACGGCATGCTAAATCAGCGTTTCACATTTTTCAATCGAAGAAAACGTCATCCCGTGGCGAAATCCTCCCTGATTGTTCTTCACCCCGTGGCTCCGGACGTAGACAGGACTTTTTGCCGGGTACAGATGCATGTAGCGGTTAGGATGCCATCATCCATGTGCTTCTCACGTTCGGCTGCTAAAACTGAAAATATCATTTTCACGCATTCCATCCCCTCGCTTTCGCAGATCCAACCTCAAGAACAAAATCCACACCCCCTGCATAGCTGATCGAATCTGAAATTTTGTCCCTCCTTCGATCATTTAGCACATTTAATTACCACGATTAATCTCGTGGCTCTGCCATCAACTGGTGCAATGACTTTGTTACAGGTGTATGTATTTCCACTCAGGCCGCCGTCGGCGCTGCAGACAGTCACCTTCTCAATTATGAAGATTCTAGTGACATGGTTCAAGCATATGCAAATGAAGTCTTAGCAGATACCCTAAAAATAACTATTTTTTAATTTTATTTTTATTCTGTTTCCCAACTATTTGCATTATGCAGTTAATTCAGTTTCTCCCCATTTGAATCACATTGCACTGTCAAAGCAGAGCCTATACTATCCAGGAGACCCATTGCTACGCAACTTCAAAGACAGTAAGGTCCACTCCACGCAATGCAAAGGAAGCTGAACAATCTTGGCTACTTACCGCCGGTCAGAGAACTAGAGCCGATGCTATGATGCCCTATATTTGGTTAAATAACCCCATATTTTGATAGCACGGTTAGCTTGGACCAAAAGTCAAAGTAAGCCAAGAGAAAGGTAAAAGTAGTTTTGGGCATGTGTTATTTCCGAAGCGATATGTATTTACGTCTCGAGTGTTTTGCTCACCTGCTATCTGCAGATTTCATACTGATTCTCATTCAGTCGTCCTACCTTTGTGTACATCATACCCCAAGCTTGAAGACAACGCCGTAAGGAAAATGCCGTGAGTAAAAGTGCCGTGCATAATGTATACGGAAGACAGAACTTCAGCTCTGATGGTCGAGACAAGCAAAACACAGGTAAGCGAGAGCGAGGTGGTGAGTGCAATGTGCATCAACAGGTAAGACGCTTAGGTTTTGGAGCGATCTTCCAAACTGTGTTTTCCCTCTCAACGCATCTCTGAGGAACGGTTCTTCTTCCTCAGCGTACTGTAGCTGATAACTTGAGTAGTTGTACGTACCGCAATGCAACTCTCATCTCCTTTACTGTCTTGTACATTTACAGCTTAGGCTGTACTGCTGTATCCGTATGTAACTGCTACGTGAGTAAGTTGAAAAATCTCAGCTCGTAAGGGGGTCAATCGCAACGGAGTGAAATCCGTCTTGGTAGTTTGCTTTGAGAACGCATACTCAAGCAACCATAAGATTGTTCATCCATTCAGTTTTATTTTGCTCTCACAACGTTGAGCACAATGCTCTCGCCTTGCGCTCCACATAATATTTTTAACACATACACAAACTGGATTTGAGGCCGTGGAAGGGTTGTAAACATTTTGTCCATTCGACTTCATCTCAATTGAAGCAGTTGACGTAGCTTTCAGTCTACATCTTTCCAATAAAAGCTCCGGAGCTGTTAAGTGAACGTTTATTTTTGTATTTGTACTTTTGTACTGAAAGTTGCTCGGATATGTGGCTCCGTTTTTTATCGAACGACAAGTAATTTTCGATAAATCATCGCACACGTTAACACTCAAGTGTTAGCGGTGCTAACCGGAGCGTTAGCAAATCCTCTTCGCCAGTTTCAGCTTCATCTTCCGACCTTGGATTCCGCCATTGGTTCCTGCGGAAAGAATTAGTGTTCTTTCCCAAGTGTATTTTTAACTCACGTGAGTGAAGAAGGAATAGCATCAGAAAATTTATTGACAGACGTAAATATCTACTCTCGAGTGACTTTTTAAAGACTGGCCTTCTCATCAACATCCCGGCCGGGTAGAGAGAGGCTTTCGTGAAAGCCAAGAGAACACGTGCAAATTCTCAGATTCGCGTCCACGTGCACCCACGACGAATACCTTGAAGAAACCGAAACTCTCGTGGGGCCCAAAGAATTTGCACCTTTTACCTCCTCTGTGCCTTTGACAACCCGCCATGTCGGGGCTGAACTGTAGTTCGAGAATCATGACCTAAGAGTTGGCTGGAGGAGAAGAAAGGACCGAAAGTGACTTGAACCAGGTTTCGAACAGTGGTCTCGAGCATTGAAATTGTCTTAAGGTGTTCAATCAGTACTAGTGCTGGTGATCAAGATGAAGAGCTGTCACGTAAATTCACCGCTCCTTCTTTTAGGTAAGTATGAGATTAATACTGTTGGAAAGAAATAATTTCTTGATTACGAATGGTAATTATGTTTGCATTTCCACCCGTTGCAAAGTTAAAGTCCTTCCTTCCTTCGAATCTCATGATTGAAGGTATGCCTTGAGGAAAATTCAAAAGTGAATTTCCTCCCCAAGGGTCGCGAAACTCATCGTCTCACTTTGTCATCTCAATCAGAGAAGAAATGGCAGAGGGATCTGTAATCATAATTACTCGTTATTCTCACCGGGAGGCATTTTACTCATTATCCTTTTGAGTGCCGAAGGATTTACCTGGCCAGTTCTTAAAATTCTGTTTGTAAGGAATCCACTTGAATTTGCTTATACTGCATGGCGAAATCCCTACCCGTAGCCACCACAAATGACAGGCGTGGCAAAGGAGTAATAAGGAATGTTTTTCTACGGAATTGTATTTGTTCTTCATCATGTCTGCAAGATAGGTGAAGACAATACACATTTACAACACTTGTTCCTTTGCACTTGCCACCGCAATTACAATCCAAGACATGAGACAAGTTGCTTTAGTCCAGCCACAAAAGATTATAGTGTCCAATCCAATTACCTGGAATCCCATCAGACGTGGAGTATTGTTTCGCCAACTGTTCGAACAAGGTGGTTTATTCGATAACAAGGATGGTGATGAATGGAGATCGGTGATCGTCCCCTCTGCGGAGAGCTTTACTTGATTCAATTTGAGATAATGGCACTTTTTTGCCACCAATCCTATCAAGATTGGCGGTTAACAGAGGCAGGAAATAACCCGGTTTGTGGTCCACCACGGCTAGTTAGTATGCATAGGGGCAGGTGTAATTTTTTAGCTAATTAGTCTTTCTACACCAGCTGATTCTGCGAGAGTGAGAGAAGGACGTGAGTTTCACGCATGATTACATCCCGGTCGTCAATGCAACTTCAGTCGGGTGCAGGTGTGCACACTGCCTGCACCATAATCAGGCTACTGACTACCGTGCGTTCCATCAAGATGATTAACAAGTGTTAAGGGATCATCACCACATTTTTCGACACCTTTAAATGCGTCATTACCTCCGCTGAGAACAGGGGCCCGATCGTGTTCCACCACAAGGCGAGGCTGAGGTCTTAAACACATGGTCTGGCAATAAGTATGGCAACGTGTGGTCATTTGTTAGTAGTGTGGATTGACATCAACTTGTTGTAGGGCTAACGCAATGATTGAGCCGTGAAATCGCCGAGTCTTGCCTTGTCTACAGGTGGTTATTTTGGCAAAGTTGTAATTGAATTGGTTACTCGATTGTTGCTGAAGTATTTGTCAATTGCATTGGTTACATGATCTGAGCATAACTTTGTGCCTTGACTCCCTCTCGATCATTGAACAAGAGGCTGTTGTCTACTTATCAGTTTTTATGCACCGAGGTGAGAAATATTTGACAGGAAGAATAGAAAACGTGATTCCTCTGTTAGAAATTTCATCGAGTTTTTCTACCTTGTCATTGTTTTTTCATGATATAACGTTATGAGTTGTGATTGTGCCACAATCTGTAAGGTTTCAGCCTACAGTTCGCTGGCGGCAGGTAGGAAATAATAACCAAGCTAGACCCCTTGATCCGAGTTTTTGTCACAGGAGAAAACAGTTGGAGGAAGTGCGTTGCCAAGAAGGCTTTTTCAGGCTCATAAGGCACCTCAACTTTGTTGAACTTGTAACCTTCCGAGGTTGTTTTTGCGCAAAATCTCGTTAAACTTTTGTAACCTACCTTTTCTATATTCGTGAACTTTGACGCGTGTGAAGGCACAGAGTCAAGTTTAAGTTAGCTCCAAAAGGGACCGTGGCTGTCAGCCATGTGGCTTATGTCAAAAGATGGTGGAGTGACTAGCATGCCTGATGCCAAAAAGCTTTCTTTACTTGACGCATTTGTATGCCGGACTTGGTTCCTGTGAACGGAACAACATTAACTGCAAAGCTCGCTTTGAATTTGAATGGGGAAGGAAGATGAAACGTCGTAAGTAATAATAGACAAAACTTGTTCATTCTTAGCTCGGCAGTAATTTAATTTAGCTATTTATTTGATTTCGTGCATCAATATCTGTCAATGACATCATTCATGATCGTAATGCAAACCTGTCAAGAAGACAAGGGGCTGGCTGAATTCACTCTTGTTCGTCGCATAGTTTTCCACAACAGATCTCTCTCTCCCAACTAGCAATAAAAGAGTGAATAGAAATCCATCAATGGTATTTGCGCTCATGCACATGACTTTGCAATCGGCTACAGTACGGTGTATTCAGCTAATGCTTCTTTTCCTCTAACAAGCGTCCATGTTTTCTCTCCCTTTCCTTTAAGGAAACGTATGGTAAGTCTGCTCCTTTCCGATCTCCTTCCTTCCTTCCTCAATTTGTGCCTGCTCCTATGCAATTTACCTGGTCCTTTACAGGGTTTGGTGGTCAGTTATTGGAATTGTAATTTGAGAGCTTTATGCAGATGCTTTCGCTCGCCGAAATCGAAAGTTATGCTAATTGCAAACACACTCATTCACAATTTACTCTGTAGTTTCAACCTATAGCGCTCCCTGCTTTTCTTTCCTGTTTTCTCGCGTTCGTCACTACTGTACTATGTACTAATTCCTTCGTAAACGGCACTCGTGCCAGACGAATGGCTTCCAAGAACCTGTTTTCTTTACATCACCTCTTCTTAGAGGAGTAAAGTCACGTCACTTTGACATTCATCATACCACGTTACGTTCACAGTTACTGAAAGCATCAAAGATGGCTTCTCTTCGCTGTAACTTGCTCCTTGTCGAGAACAATAAAATTTGCATGCTTCCGTACATAACACGAATGAGGTAAACATTGATCGATTAGATCTTATCATCGTAGTGGCCGAACACCTCTCAGGCCTGAAGGCATCACAAGGCTCGAATGCCTCACGTAGACAGGGTAAGTGTTCAGTGACTTACTGGAAGCCCTTTGGTTGTTGAACTTGTGGGGAAAAGAACGGCGGATACAATGGACTTCCTGTCCTCGGTGAACAAGCTCGGTTCTTGTACGCCTGTCGTCAGGAATTATAAAAAAATCGCTTTGACGAAGAAAAAAAGACCCGTTCCCGTTTAGAAACGCCTGACACTTTATAAACTTGAATCAAAATCCTTCCGCTCCCAGTCCCCATAAATCCCTTGCTATTGGGGAAACCAAAACGATATCTCGAACACAGGAATGATCAATGCTAGGAATCCGAGCAAAGAATACACAAGAAGCGTAGCAACAGCTATCGATTTGATTTGCAATTCATTAATTTAGTCCCTCAACTTTTTTGTGTTGTAGAAAACGTTATCTGAATGCTAGTGCTGTAGCTCCTAGCGTTCGAAACCCAGTCACCTTTTCATTCAAACCATCATTCGTTGTTTTCGAACTTCGAAACTTACAACTAGCAAGTGGTAGCCCTCCTGGTAATTTATGGTTTAAATGAAATTTTTTTACGCCTTATGCAAAATGTCAAAGTCTCAACACTTTCGCATAGACTTGTGATAAATTCCTCATTTTACAAAAGGACCACGAAGGGAATAAGTGCGCTGAGGCTGTTGTTGACCAATTGCAAATTGCTTTGATTTCATAGTGGCGAGCCGTTAGCCACATGTCAGCCCATTTTAAGGACTTTTTGCCCATGTCAAGTCAGTATTCAGGGAATGCAATGAGACACAGGCCTTTGAAGTTCTCCACACAGTTGCAAAACCATACCGTCTTGTGTTCTAGCGGTGTTTGTTTTGACAAGCTTTATAGTCTGTGGACTTGGCAACAAAGAAACCGTGTTTACGAAAAAAAATCACCAGTCCTTTAGCATTGCCACAACGAGGTGCTACAACACTTGGACCGTCTCCCACACACTGGTAAATTTGCATTAAAAAAGTGGAAAATTCCTGAATTCATCTTTGAAGAGAAAATAAAAAGGTTAAAAAATCGTTCAAAACGGATTTCGCTAACTTGTGCTAGAGAGAATGTAAAGGGTGGGGGTTGGTTTTAGAACGTATTACGCATCAACGCGTAGCATCATTAAAAATTATCATTTTCAGCTCTGTTAATCAAGTGTGCTGTCTCATGCATAGAAAGAGTAAGTGAAGGCATTGTGCACAAAGAAGAGAAGGCGTGTACAAACAGTCTTTATAAATTTCCCACTGGATTCAGTGGTGAAGGTGACGAGACCAATTTTCTATCCCATCTGCACGCATCTTTACCACATCATCATCTTACTGACTGAGTGACACAGATTCTTCTTGAAACATTATTTATTTACACTGGTCAACGAAATTTGAAACGGAAAGAGTTTGCAATACACGCAATCACGTTATGCATACCTCCGTGAAGCAACTGCTACTGTATCAGTTGCCGTCTACAAAGTTCACCCTTTCCGTTCTCAAATGTCCTTTGCCACGGCATCATGTAGAGCTGCCAATACATGAACAAGACTCAAGCAACATTTTGTTAGGAAAAAGACAATTTTTCATTCGCTTACGCATTCCGCTCATAAATAATAAGATGGCGGCAAGAAATCATATTTTAATGAATCCGCAAAGTGGCTCTGTTTCGCTCCACAGAGGATTTGATGAAAGCTTACGGTTATGCCATTTCGCAAAAGGAGCAAATTAATTCATGAAATTTCCCCAACGAGCCTTTATTTACTCATTACAAGGCGTGAGGTTCGGACTAAAAAGTATTGAGCATGCCACACTACTCAATCAACCAAAGTGCATTATTGGTCCTTGTAATCCACGCAACGGTGCTACTCTAATTGAAGCTTATGGCGGATTAACGGCTGAGAGGAGATGGTTTTATTCGAGACAGGGGTCCGGATAACGAGGAATAAAAAGGATAAATGACCACAGGGTGTGGGACACATTTCAATTTCACTTTTATTAATATGCAAAAATTACCGTATTAGGAATTGCCGATTTTCTTTCCGTATAATAATCTTGTTGCCATGCCTGGGAAATGAAATAATATGCGTATCAACTGCAATGCCTTGCAATCGCAACGATAACGGCAGAGCAAATATACACTAGTTTGCAACACTGAGCTTATAAAACTCCATTGCCACAGTTTATTGACTCTGTTGTTTCTCTACAAATTATTTACGGTATAATTCAAGAATGTATATAATAGTAAAAAAAATCTTGAGCCGAATGTCGTACACGTTGGCCATTCCACATGGTTTGCATTCCGAGCGGATGTACAGACGCAATTTATTCGCCGTAATGTGGATTACACGAGGTCTGAGATTGAAAAGAGAGGAAATTCAATTTACACACTCATTCAAAAGGACAATTGGGAATTGTCAGACTTTCCACGCATGTAGCCAATCCAATCTCCTTGAATTTTCAACTCGGAATCTGAGACAAACGTCCGTCTGTTCAGTGACAAGTGTCTTGTTTCTGCACTTGCTGTTCTACACGTTCGAACACAAAATACTTTTCAGTACCCTCGCAGTTACAGCTAACTGCCGATTTGCAAACCATGTTGTGACGATGATGCAACGGCTATGACACTGCACTCAATTCAGAATAAGCTAACAAGCCTTAAACGCTTATGATTCGTGGTTTTTTTCTCTGCCTTGTCGTCAGCTCGGTTGTTAGCATAGCTCTCGGTGGTATGGTATCCTTCTCTGGCTCATACGCTGTCCTTAAGGTAAATGTGGATTACATACGCTCGATTTTCTAGCTCAAACCATAAGGTCGACAATCGTGTGACACTTTCCGCAAACGAGGGAAAAACTAAATCGTTCTTGCTTCCTCCTGGCTTGCGTCGGCAAAATGTACAATGTTGGAAAAAAATATTGCGCGGCTCTACTTCACCATGACTGTAGCCAAGACTTTCAATTAGAGGACAAAGCGGACAATCTCATCGTTCAAAGGCCAACTGATGATTGATTAAGACGTGCCTTTGCATAAAGAGTCAAGTCATGGTGCTGTATTCCTTCATGATTCTACTTTGTTCAACACTTTTAAAGCTTTGTGGAGCTGATGCTGACTGAGATTATTTCCAGCTGTTACAGCATCTTTTTGCTTCTTAATTTACTGTTCTCCTTTAATAGCAGGATATTTGCGCTTTGATATCAAGGTCATGTGTTCAAGCGTAATTGCTTGAGCTGAAACGCTGTCGTCCGTCTGTTCCCTAGAGCTGCATCAAATGTCCAGATCTTATCAGCCACAAATACAAAGATTCAGCTCTGATAGACGTTTATAGTTTGCAAAACATTTTTTAAGGGAGAGTGAATTCCGTTAGATGTACAATGTACATAGTCATGTAATTTCATTTGGCTCAACAAATCATGCCCGTAGGGTCAGTAGGCAGTGTCTCACTTCTGACATTTGAGACAGCTGAGGTGTAAAATTGTGTTAAAAATGTAAACATCCAGCAGGTAGATCAGAAGCTTCAATCTTGACCAAGTGACATTTGATTTGTAAACGACCTTACAAGGCTTTTGAGGAGCCCTGTCAAGAGGTTGAAATTGCGTTTATAGTAACTGTTCCGCAAATGGAAAGCAGTTACTTTACATTTAGCAAAAACATTCCCATTATTCATGCAGGCTGTTTCGCCCTTGATCATTCAGGATGTTATTTTTACATTTGATGTACATTTGATAGACCTGAAAAGGAACTAATGGAGCGTCCTAGACTTTGTTGCTGTAACGATTTTCGAGTGCAAATTTCACCGGAACGACATCATTCCAAAGTTTCTTCACAGTCAACAAAGAGTCGCTCGTTTCCCGCTTCATTGAATATGTGTAAGCTTTTGAGGGGATGAGGAAATAATTCGCGTTCACTTCTATTTGCAATAAAATTGCGAATTTGAAGAAGACGCTTCATAGAACAAACGCGTTCTCCCTCTCTTCCGTCCCTGCTCATTTGCCGAACAATGTAAAGAGTGACGCGTAGAAGAAACGTTTGTTCAGAATTTTTCTCTGTTAGCCAAACACGTGTTATCGACTTTGTTGCACTGCCGCTCTTCGTGTGTAATGCAAGTCCGCTTGTAAGATTGGTTGATGACTTGACCTGAATTTGATGCTCCAGCAAGTTTCCATTTCAACTTGAACATAATTGCGGTTTGTTTCAAAGTACTTCATGTAAGGAAGACAAAGCTGAGCTGTGAAGCCACAACAAAATGGCAGTTTGCCAGCAATAGCTTTTATACACACATTAAAACGAGTCGTCTTCGAGCACGATGTCCAAGTCCTTAAGAGTAGGACTTTAAAGAGTAAATTCTTCAATCGAATTCTCTCTGTCGTCCCTCCATTACATTGTTGGCTCAAAAGTCTGTTTTGCTTTTGGCTTATGCTTTGTTTATCGATCAAGTAGGGCTAAATGCTGGCGTGGGTACAGGATTACGATTCTTGCTAAATGCGATTTTCAACCTTCTGTCCTTCTGTACCATGTTCAAGGAAACTTTTGCGCACTCATTACAATAAGAGCAGTAATTTTTTCCTCTGCCCAGTCTGCCCTTAATCAACAACACTCATCTCAAGTTCCTCAGAGGTTGTACCGAAAGCAAAAGTTAAAAATAACCACTTAACGCCTTCAACAGGGCATGCTATCTATCTGCACACGGCATCAATGGGACTTGTGTTTTGACTTAGTTTCGTTCAATGCTTTGTTTTTATGTAACGATATCTTTTGCCGCGGGCCATAAACTAAAAGAGTGCAATTCGAAAAACTCAAGGCGTTTACGCTTCACACCACTCAATGTGTAGAAAAAATTTCTTCGAGTGGAAGTGTAGAAGTTTGTCTTTTTTTCAGTTTCCGTCCCAGATCCGTCGTATTGATTTACAACTGGCTCTCATCAAATTTCCTCATTCATAAATTAAAAAGGAGATGATGCGCCCGATGTTTCCTAGTAGATTAGTTCAATAATCAGTGGTAAAATCAACCATGTTGTAATTCTCAAACCTCGTCTTGAGAACATGGTAAAGGGACTCTGGCATGGGGGGATTTGGCTCTATTCTTACCAAATATGAGCTTGACTTTGATTTGAATTTCTTGCTAGGGAAAGTTTGTACGCCTTAAATTAAGTTTTCCATCCGTCTGTTTCTTTGTTGCGGAAAAATGAAGCCTTGAATTCCTTGTTGATTGCCGGATTAAGTCATTAAAATTTACATACTTTTGAAATTGGCTATTGAAGCCGCTTCAACTCACTTGTCTCATGAGATGCGTACCGTACAAAGACTCAAAGGGAGAAGATCCTTTGAGAATACAGAAAAGATGGAGGAATGTGTGAGCACTAATATGTAACCATCGGAAGATTTGTCCGTGCTCAGCTTTAAAGATTTCCTTCTGCTTATTCAAGATCAGGTATTCAGGTCTACAATACACCCAACCACCGTATTCTCCGCAGCTGTCAACAGGGATAAAAAATTCTTTGAAAAGCCGTCAGGTAAAATTACACAATTGTTGACACATATCATCTTATCCGGGGTTGATCTTTGCTTTCTTTTGTCGGGGAAAACGTGCCGCCTTTGCTCTGCACCCTTTTCCATTCGGTAGCTCATTGTCATTGAATGGAATGGAATTGAGTGAGTAAATTAACTCATGTTGCCCTTTTACTTGTCGGGCCAGTGCCGACAGAGTCACACGCTTAGCTCTAACTCGCGGTGACTTTTCAACCTGTTCTTTTAATTCACACTTTGAAGCCCCTCTTATTTTCTTGTCGTACTGTGAGCTAATAACTTTTAATTTTAACAAAAATCAAAGCTAAAAAATGCGGTAACCTGCCAGCATTCTAGAAGCGACAACCGGTTGTCGGTTCTGATAATTGCCGATCTGGTTGAAGTACTTAAGGTAGGCTAAATCAACCAAACGGGGCCCCAACCAAGTGTATTATTTACCGGCCATTTCGTTCTCACAATAAGACACGAATTT
>VRMD01000289.1:0-30337 GCA_009872375.1 Sminthurides bifidus
CCCCCCCACGCATATTATGCTATCGGTATATGTTTAAGCTCCCTGAAAGCGAGTCATAAAGTGAGCATTAAGTATAACTGATTATAGCGAGATTCCCTTGCTGCAGTGGGAAAATTTAACAGAGTGCATACGTTCATCAGCTTCCATTTAGTGCCACGTATATACATACAGCATTAACAGCCACCATTAAATTACGCAAGCCGCAGTGTGAACGGCTGCGAAAAAAGTAAAAAAGTAGGCCTGCTGTTTGCATGTGTCTAGGCTTTTCTCTACACAGTGAGGATGAGTGAATTTTGAAGAAGTTGTATATTTTGAAAAAGTGAAATTAAAGTGTTATCTTGGTAATGAGTAGACAGTTTGTGTTTGTTTAAAGTAGTTCTATTCTCATCAGCAAGTTCAATTCTACTCCCAGTATTCACCTAAAAAAGTAAATAGAGTCATATGTTTTTCCCCTGCGATTTCGATTTATTCGCATCTGGTTCGTTCACGATGCAATAGGGCTCGATAAGCCTCGACGTAATTAGGGAATATGCAATAACATTATATTCATTTCGGATTACAGAGTCAAGAATGGCTGACTTGGATGATTTTTTTGCCAAGCGCGATAAAGGGAAGAAAAAGAAGAAGTTTACAACGGTGGACGATGCCACGAAAGTACTGGAAACGAAAGCAAAAGAGCGATTGAAAGCAGCAACTGGAAAAAGTACTTACATGCCATCCGGAGAAGGGGATCCTCAACCCGCTTTGAGTGAATATAGGGTTTGTGTTTTGTCAATAACATTACAGCATTGATTCTGTAAACCAGTGAAGAACTCTACGAAGGTACTCCAGTGTGAGATTTTTGATTGTGCATGTGAAACATTTTTGTACATATTGCAGCAACAACAAGACGAAGATGATGAGTGGCTGGAAGTTAAAGACTTTGAGCCAGATTTTACGGGGCTTAAAATTCAGGAATTGGTCTTGGAAGACTCCGAAGACGAGCTCGACAAAGAAGCTGAGGGTAAAGATGATGGGGACACGGAAGGTGGACCTTGGAATAAAGTTATTAGTAAGGGTCGGGAAAAAGAAGTCGAGGTAAAACCTTCCGAAAGCACTGAAGAACCGAAAGGAGAAGTCTCTGAAGCCAAGAAAGAAGAAGCTCCAGCACCCGCTGAAGAACCGAAGACCACTGGAGGATACGTTCCTCCAGGTAGGCGTCAGCAAATGGAAGAAAAAACAGAACCGCAATCTGCCGGTGGAAGCTCGAGTGCAAGCTCTAGTGCATACGTCCCACCTATTCGGAGGGCTGGCGCGACCGCTGCAGGTTGGGAATTTTTAGTTATCCAAATGGCTTTCTGTCCCAGAATCTACTTGCTGCGCTGAAAACCTAAACTTAGTTTTGAGACTTTTGCTTTTATTTATTTCCAGCGAAATCCAAGAAAGGTGGAATTCCCATCTTAACGAATGAAGAGAGTTTCCCATCACTAGGCAGCTGAAGTGTAGTGTCGAATAAACTTTATAACTTTGTTTGTATTCATCCGATAAGATCGCTCCCGACAATTTGTTGAGCGGACTTACAGGCGTTGCCATCGTGATATTTTTAGAACCTGTATATTCCGCATGTTCGGCGGACATCTGGATATCATGTGCTTGTGCCGTATATCTCTGTTACATCCAATTGAGATTCAGTAAAAGTTGTTTGTGGATGGTAAGCAATTACTTGTCGAAGATACCCGCTCTTTTTATGTAAGGGTAAAGTTTGCCTTAAACGATTACATTTAGGTCTTCGCCAAATAATCCAATCGGATCCTAATAGTGAGCTTTATTAACGATTCAGTTTTTCGAAAAATACAATTGCTTTCAATCAAAACAATCTAGATTACGTGCCAGCACCGGAGGAATGATTTGGGATTGTAGGTAGTGCCACTTTAAGTGGAACGTATCTTTCCAATTTCCTACGCATTTCCCTGGGATTATTATCAGTGGTCGTCAAATCCAGGCATAGGGAACTTAGACGAAAAGGCTTCAATGTCAGCACGCAACTGCTTCATCCTTTCGTTAATGGCGGCATCATTATTCAGGAACTCCTTGAAATCCTTTAATTTATCCGTCTTGGATTTGACTTCAGCGGCGATCTGAACAGCTTGATCCAAATAATCCGCAACCTTCTTGAAATCGTCTTCCGTAAAACCTCTAGAAGTGAGGGCAGGAGCACCTAGTCAAAGACAGAATTTGTTGGTATGCATCCAAAAATAAATTTTCGTATTTCTTGTGTTCATATCATAGTGTTTTTGGGTTACCTAGGCGCAAGCCTCCTGGGGACATGGCACTTTTATCTCCAGGGCAGGTGTTTTTATTCGCGGTGATGTTGACCTTGTCACACACAAGCTCAACTCTGGCACCATCGAGTTTCTTTGGACGCAAATCAACCAATAGCAAATGATTATCAGTGCCGCCAGAGACGATAGCGTAACCAAGCTCGTCGAGTCTGTTTCCCATTGCCTTTGCGTTCTTCAAAACTTGCTCCTGATACTCACGGAAGTAGGGCTGCTGAGCCTAGAGAATTGATTGTCAAATAATTACTCTTTCTGTGAATAGCATTTAAAACAGGAACGAAAATTCACATGATCACATAATGCTTACTTGGCGCAAAGCAACAGCAACACCAGCGATGGCGTGGTTGTGAGGACCTCCTTGAAGAGCAGGGAAAACAGCAAAATTGATCTTGCTCTCCAAGTCATACACAATCTCTTTGCCAGTTTTAACATTTTTCCTGGTTCCCTTTCTAAAGAAAATCATTCCCGAGCGTACTCCGCGGAGAGTTTTGTGCGTGGTGGTAGTAACAATATCAGCAAACTCAAAAGGAGATGGAATGACCTTCGCAGCTACAAGACCACTGATATGAGCCATATCTCCAAGCAGTAAAGCACCGACTTCATCAGCAATTTCTCTGAATTTTTTGTAGTCCAACAATCTAGAATATGCTGATGTTCCAGCAATAATGATCTTCGGTCGGAACAATCTGGCGGTTTCCAAAAGCTTGTCGTAATCAATCAGACCTGCAAAACGGCACAGTTGCATAACCCTCTGTCCTCAAGTTCTCATTACTGATATCGACAAGTAGCAGTTTTCCTTGGATTTGTTTTTTGCCACTACTGCTCTCTGTGTCGGAAATTTACAAGACTCACCAGTGGAAGGATCAAGCCTGTATGGCATAGACTCAAAATAAACCGAAGTAGCGGAAATCCTCTTAGTATCAGTCATAAATCCGTGCGTCAAACTGAAAAGCATTGTCGAATGATTGTAGCATTTGATACCAACTCGATTTGCTACGGGAAAGAAGTCACTAATCCTCTACAAAATATTTATTACTTACTGGCCACCATCTGGGAGATCTAATCCCATGATGCGGTCATGTGGATTCATGACAGCTGTGTATGTTGCGAAATTAGCAGGAGATCCAGAGTACGGCTGTACGTTCACTCCCCACTCCTTCGGGTCAAGACTAAAAGCTTCCAAGGCTCGCTTTTGGCACAATGCTTCAATCTGATCAATAATCTCATTACCACCGTAGTATCTGGCACCAATATAACCTTCGGAGTACTTGTTATTTAGGCAGGATCCCATGACCTCCAGGGCTGCACGACTGCAGAAGTTCTGTATTACGACAAAGGTTTGTAAATTTATGACCAGTTTGTATTAGTAATGTATACAGTCGCTTAATTATGCTAATTCATACCTCGGATGCAATGAGTTCCAACCCACTGGTTTGACGTTTCTTTTCCGCTTTGAGAAGTTCCCACATCTCAGGATCGTCTTGAGCTAACGGCTCATTTCCAGTCCAACTTTGGGCCATTTTGTTCAGGTTTTTAAGCGGAATCTTTGACACGTACCGTTTGGAGAAGGTCTGCAAAACACGAGGTAAGACATGAGGTAAAAGACTATTCCATTTACATTTAAAACAATAGCTCCAACAAATCTGAAGAGTCTACGTATTACGAAACTTCTTCATAACAAATGCCTCGACGCAAAAACCCTTCATCAGTTACCTTTTCACGTCACGCTGATGAGAGTGTGCAGAAAAGAGATAACGCTACGAGTTGGAGCGACAGAGAATTAATCGTAAGCAGCAGAGAATGATTCCTTTTATCAACAGTTTTCTCTTAAGTTCAGGACGAATGCAGAGAATAATTCCCTTCTCTCTCAAGTCAGGCAGTTCAGTCAATGTTATGCAGTCACGTGCGACGTAACCTAACAAACCAACAGCTTCAGCGCATCAAGAACCTGATCTCTGGAATCCCAACCTCCATCGTCAGCCAATCATTTGATTGCTAGGTCGTCTTATGTTTCTGGAGAGGCTGGACAACTTGATATGATTCTCTGCTCGACAGCAGAATGATGCATGAAAAGAATTTACTGACTTTGCTGAGCTCCCACGGTTTTGCACATTGTTACAAAGTAACTTTCCAATCTACAGTACGACTGCCAACTGCTTTATCGCCACTTGCGTGATGATCGGGCACACAGAACTATAGTTCTTACTTTGGAACCCTCGCTGGATCCACACATTTGATGTGATAAGCTGACTAACAAACCTTCTTTCTGGATGATTCAACTTGGTTTACAATGACCTTGATCTCACTTGCTTTTCTTACTAGCTTTGGTTCATCACAGATCCCCGTCGTACTTGTTCTCGCGACCGCTGAACACATTAGGTTCGCAGTAGCAGTAAACAAGTACAGTCTGGACACTGGACACGATGTTCTGAATCGAATTCAAATGATGAGAATCAACGCTGACTATCAACTTCTCTGCATATCTAACGGAGCCTGCGACGTTCCTTTTGGCTCCTTAAGCAATTTTCAGTGATGTCAAAGACACGAATGCATAACTTGATGATGAAGTAATACTGCAGTAGATAGCCAGCGCTGCTTAAAGATAATACAGAGACTGTAAAATACCTCTCAGATTTGATGTAGTTTTCATACCGATGATTATGTACCACTTGGAACAGAACTTTCCCTTTTGTGTCAACGGCTGAAGGGTTCAAATTCAGGACGCTCGAACAAAGACTATGTGCCGTTTCTAAACTACAGGCTAGTATTTTTGACAGCTACAGGTGTCCGCCAGCATGAGCTTGAGCCTGCCAGTAATGTATCTGGCTGGCAGTACATTCGAAAACTATTGGTTACTTGACAGAAGACCATGCCATGCCATGATGGCAACTTTCCCTTAGAGCATAGAATTGCAATGTCTGAAGCATGATTTGCATTTTTGCACCCTTTCTTGCTGATTTAAAACGGTCGTAAGGCAATTAATGAGAATGACCTTCCTAAACCAAGGTACCCAGTATTGGTGCAATGTGCATTGGTGCTCTAAACATGTGGTACAACTTTCAGCGCACTGAGCTCTGATTTTTTTTGCGTAAACCAAGCCGATAATCGAAATGCCAAGATACAGGGCGTATGACTGCTATCACAGCTGACGCTGACTCTAGCAAACGTAACCCTCTACTTGGCAAACATCAACTAATGTAGACCAATTTAGACTTAGACGCTACCGTAGGTCTTGATTGGTAGAAATACCACAGCCCTGAAAGTCGCCATTTATGTTGCCGTGACAACCGATGACTAACATAATTGATGCTATACTCCATAACAACAAGCTTATGGTTGATCAGTGCCATCATGGTCGAAGATTCAATGGCTGTCAATGGAGACAAAAGATACAAGCCGATGAATTAACATAACCTTACCTTAATTAAACCCAGTGTTGCAAGCATTCACCAAATTTTTTACCAACACAGGCCAATCCAGTGCTGTTGTAATTTCCACAGATATACGGTATTGAAATCAGTAACAGATTAGCAACGTATACAGCTATACCGAAAATTCCCCGGTAGAACTAATAACCTTAAGTATTGAAGCAAAACTTATCTTCAAAAACTTATTCAGTTTTGTTCCCCCGTCCGATAAAATGCTAATAGAACTTGCAGTGATAAGCTTTGCAACAGAATACTCTTCAATTAAAGGACAATTCAGTGGCTTTAGTCCAAAATAAATTCCTGGCAATCTCATAAGGAAGGAAGCCGTAAAAGAAGACTTTTTTATGCTACATGCTCGTCTTCAACACATCGTGATCAAAGACGATGTTGCTGGACTCTGGACAATGCAAAAAGCAACGCGAAATGTGAAGCGGTTTGCTTCCCCTGATTCAAACTACACGTGTTTACGGTCCATATGTACACGCACACATTATATACCTTATGCTTCATTCATTTCTTTGCGTTCCAGTCCAGTACCAAAGGAATAAATTGAGTGTGAAGGATTTCTGTCCTCGATCAATTTCTTTACTTCTCATTCTTATAATATTCGTAACCTCAACTTTAACGCTGACAGCTCTAGTGCAGGTGATCCAACAATTAATCCAGTTCTCGTTCTGTTACTGCAGTCGATCGCTATTACTAAACACTCATAATCTTAAGCGCGAACCTTCACGGTAAGTATCTAATCTTCGCACTTGTGCGCAATTGACCCTTTTATCGTGTATGTAGTCCGTGTCCATACTGCATTTGTTTTAATGAGTTTCGTAGCACCCCTATATAGCCTTTGTACGTAATGTATCTTAAGTGGCAGTCCATTCAGCTGGCTCCTTTCAGCAGCCGGTGACAGAAGCTAAGGAACTGGAGTTAATCTAGTTGAGTGAGTTGTGCTCTAACATCATTTCAGAGCAATTTTGTATAACCGTGCCTTGAAGACCTCACATGTGTTCTTGTACAAATGCTCCAATGCATTGATGCTCATAGGATGCTCGTTGTTGCAATCAGCATCCATAAGCGAGCCATTATCCGCAACCCTACCCAATTTTGTTACTTGGCAGTTACGTAAGTCAAAAGTACTAATGTAGAGCCAAGAAAGGTGCGTGAGTTCTCGTAAGGAAGTACGAAACTTACTAGTTACACAAGAAGGTAGTCACGAATTTCCTTACATAACAATGCAGCTAATTACTGCTTCTAACCTCTCCATTGAGTTCAAGCTTGAGTACTTCTGACCGAACCTCTGCTTTGCGTTAGGTTCCAGTCCAACTCCCATCGTAATTGCCATTGCTTGCGAATGATTACCAATCAGCTGCTTACCTGATTAGATGGCGTAGAATAACGGCAGACAGTCAGTAAGGTTCTTGAAATGAACGACATTCCCCTTAATGTTAGCTTGAAACGCGGACCTGGTTCACTTTTTCGCTCAGTTGCTAAGACGCCTCCTGGTCAGCTACTACACCTGAATTAGTTGATTTTTCTGTGGGAGTGTAGGTAATTGAACCAAGTACTAATTTTACTCCTGAATACTAAAAACTGATATGGGGTTCATACACTGTGAGTCTTTTTGATTTGAAGACAGTGAAGAGAGATACAGGAATTAAAGAGTGTCGTCCTATCATGAGTTTATGTTAAGAAAAGACTCCTAGGAGTTTGCTACGTAGGGTGACCTTTACCCCTATAAGCAAATGTTAAAACCATATTTTTCGAGAGAAATATTAACATACAGAAACTGGACATTTTGTTTACAGAGATTTCCTCTGTCACACCAACTACAGGCCAAGTTAGGCAACTTTAATCTTTGATAAGCAAAAGTCGACTATTCAACACAACCCTGGTTTTTAAAAGAAACTCTTTGTTTCTTTGTACTACTGTATCACCAGTCCATAAGCACAGTTTACCTCTCACAAAGTGCACTGGAAATTATCCCAGAATGACTATCAGGCTGAATGTCATTGCTGCTGCGTGCGAGAATATGGGAATTGGGTACAAGAATGATCTTCCATGGAGACTTAAGTAAGCGACGCAATTTTTACGAAATAAACATTGAATGCCGTATACGTGATGTAACTAAAACCGGGAGGACAAATCTACCCGGGTTTTTACTCCATCTGGTGCTCTGGGGCAAGATGAAGCTACATGATATTTTTTCCGATTTTTGTTGTTTTCTCCTAGGAAAGAAATGGCATACTTCACACACATGACGTCCAAGGTGAACAACCCCGAGTCTGGAAAACGAAATGCTGTAGTTTTCGCACGGCGGACCTGGGATTCGGTGCCGCTTAAGTACAGACCGTTACCTGGGAGACTAAACTTTGTGTTGAGTAGTGTTACCGATAAGAAAGCGTTGTAAGTCTTCTCTCCTCCCCGACTTTATTTTTGGGTCTGACCTGATTTGGTGGCGATCGCTGCCAAAGATGTGTCTGACGGGAGTAAAAATGCATTTGATGCTTTGCATAGGGGGATTGATGACGGAGAAACGCAGCTTTATTCCACTTGGGATGATCTCATCAAGGGTCTGGAAGAGGCCAAGCAAGAAGGGAAAATTGAAGATGTCTGGATAGTTGGCGGTTCTTCCATTTACAAGGTATGGTGGTCAAACCAAATGTTGGTATGTAATTAAACTGGAGAATGAAAAGGACTTTTGAATTTTTCACCCACAGACTGCTATGAATTCGCCGCTTTGTCACCGGATTTACCTGACGAGGATACTGAAGGATTTCGAATGTGATACGTTTTTCCCTGAAGTTGATACAAGTATCTACCAGAAAATCACGTTAGTTTGCATTACTACACTTACATTCTTATAAAGTTTTGAAAATGAGCGCTGTTTTGACGATATTTGGGCAATTTTTTCTAGTGATCCAGAAGTGTCGCAAGAACTTCAGGAAGAGAATGGAATTCAATATAGGTTTGAAGTTTACGAAAGGAAATAGTCTAAAGGAATGAGCGGCAGAGGATACGAGAAGGTTCTATTACAGAAGAAACGCTTTTGATCGTGATAGATGCGGGATACGGAGTTGAGCATGGTTATCGGATTATTTTTGTCTCAAAGTTATACTGCCATTAATGTTTTACAATGAAAGCTTTTTAAAATTCAATAAATCCAGGCATTGGAAAAGACCTTGCAAATTGTACGACCTCAGCGTGCAACTTGTGACGCCCTTTGTGATTTCGCAAATGGAGCTTAAAGTATTTCAAGGGATCTTTTGCCCTGGCTTGAATTTTTTTGGCTATTACAATTGCTTGATGCACAAATTCAATCACGGTTTCGAAATCCAATTCATACATATTTCTGAAGTGCAGGTGAACCTGGAAGGAGATAAACTCTGTAATTTAAACTAGAGTTTCATGCAACTTTACTCATAGCACAAGAGATTAGTTAGCCTAATAAATATAATGGTATTACATACCTAGCCTGATTCCTCCATGCAAAGACTTTGGAGCGTCACCAAGGCAACCCAATTCATTTGTCGTTATACTAACAGCGCCGCATACTAGCTCAACTCTTCTGCCGTCATCCAAATGCCAAGGCTGTTACATAATGCGTGCTATTAATCATTTGTCACTGCTGTTAAGCTTTACCAGAGGGCATAAATCGATTAGCACCATGTGATTACCGGTGCAGCGTTTTGTGCATGGTAGTTGTGACAACATCAGCGTAAAGGAAGGGCGATGGCATCAGCGCCGTGCTAAGAAATCCATTAGTTTGTACCATGTCTGCCATTAGAAACGCCCCCACTTCATCAGCGATTTCGCAAAAGCACTTGTAATCCAATGAGCATGAGTAAGACGAAAAACGGAATCCGAAGACAATAAAAATTCTATCGAGAACTAAAAGCGAAAGTTACTGTCCGCCATGTTTGAAATCAAGACCTATGATTCTTTCATGTGGTTGTAAGAGTCTAGTGAAGACTGCGAAGTTTGCCAGTACGCCAGTACGAAGCCCGAGTACGCCTGGACGTTATCTCCCTATTCAGCGGTGTCCAAATAAAACACTTCCAACGCTCTTTGTTGGCAAACGGTTTCTATTACGTCAATGATCTCGTTACCCCCGTAGTAGCGAGCTCCGGGATAACCTTCACAGTACTTGTTGTTTAAACAGGAGCTTATCGTCTCACAAGTAGCTCGACTGCAAGAATTCTGCAAACATTCATCATACCCTATGAGACCAGAAAATTTACGTCTTAGGTTTTGTGCACAGGGTCCGAGTTTACAAACGAAAAGATCTTACTTCAGAAGCTTTCAATTCTAAAACAGAAAGCTAGCTTTTCTTCACGAAGTAAATTCCGCAGTTCTGGGTCATCCTGTTACAAGTGTTCCTGTCCTGTCCAATGTGCAATCATGACTTTAGCTGTTCGTACAAGTTCAGCCAATGAGGGAACTTCTAGACGTGTGTTAAAAAATGCCTTGACATAAGTGACCTATCGAAGTTCAAGTATGGTTTAGCGAAGGTTAGCACAAAATCTAACCGCTGCTGTACTGGTACTCTTGGTTACACCCGTTGTTTGAAATTGTAAGCTTCAGCCAGCTGAACATACAAATCGTATTCAATTTGAATGAATAAATAGTTTAGATGAAAGTTTTGAATGAAAAGAGCAGAGCTGTAAGACGCCGTATGAGTTTATTTTTCTTATGCATCTCTAAATACAAAATATTGCGTCTAAATTTGTGTCAAAATTCACTAGATGTGAAGTACGACGCATCAAATCTAATGTGACTATAAAATTGAATCTATTGTCTGATTGTGATAGAATCTCTAATGTGACTTGAGACACTTTATTCGAGCGTACAAAAGACAATGCCTGATTATCGATGAACTAACTCTTGGCACCACACCAGTTAGCGCACCTTTTTCGTATGTTACGCACTATGTTACGTTTGCCCTTTGGGAAAAATCGAGTAAGGTTACAAACTACAAACTTTTCTCATTATTGTCTGCATATACAACTGATCGCTGAGCGTTAACGTATGGTTATCATTAGATGTACAAACTGAAGACATAGAAACTAGGAAAATGCTCAGACCGGACTGAAATAAAAAGACTTGTGTAGACAATACGCAGCGAATCCGAAGATGCACCGTATAAATTTTAACAACTTTCAGCTCTTCGCTATCTTTTGAGTACAAAAATACTTCGCGTAACGACAAATCAAGATTTTGTGGTCTGTCAGCAAAGTAAGAAACGGAAATCAATGGTATGTTGCCACAAACGACATTCAGTTACACTATAGACGTTATGATGAAGTTAGGCAATCACAGGATATGCTGCCGTGGTGCTGGAGCACCAGGAAGTTAGTTTTTTATACTAAGTTACACAACTTAGTTGTCTCCGAACAACCAGTGAACAATGGCTGCCTTTTTCAAAATCTCTGACGCTAGACCTTACGATTGTACGCCATTACTGGTGTGGCTTGATCTTCCAAAGTAATGCTGTTTGACGATACTACATTCATAATATAATAAATTCTAATGGGAAGTTGACTGATAAACTCCACACGAATAGGATATTTTCGATACCCTGATATGGTTTGCGCTTGGCGCACGAGAAGCTTGGGCTGGTCTTGCAGCACACAACGCAGGACATGATAGTTCGATACTCACATCAACAGTTTTAATTCTGCAAAATTACTATATTTAAGGTACTCCGTTGTCGTTTCCATGACAGCAGCATTTGAGTTGCCTGATTCACATGTTCGCAGACGATTCCGACTCGCACCTATTGGACATCACAGATATTATTAAATAATTCTTTGGGCTGACAAGTAGATGGATATTTAAGATAAAGTTAGATTTGAAAGCAAAATTACAGACTGGAAGTGGTTTTCAAAAAAGCTGTGAAAAAATAAACCAAAGAAACATGCCTGTAAATCACACCATGCAAAGGAAAGGTCTGAAAAGCAAAATTATATCCTGTACATCTGCTGTGGCTGATGGCGGCTTGTAGAGCTCCAATCTGCGGTTGGAATGGATGCCGTGTAGTGTTTAGTTGAAGTCTTGTTAAATATTGGCAACAGCTCAGTCGCTTCCGTGGTTAGCGTCTGAAAGTATTTACATGAAGGTAAGCATGGAAGATTGTGTGAACACATGATTGATACTTGTAAAGAAATCACATGCAGAATTTCTGTCCACACTTTAGGCAGACTCACTCGTAGATAAACTGTTGCATCAGTTCCGTAACCGTCACATGATGTCACGATAAGATCTCCTTGAAAATACCTGGCATACAGCCGTGATAAGGGGAGACCATAACCATATCCTGAAAGATTAACAGAAACCGATTAAGTGCATCTTAACAAAACCATCATTTTAAAAACTTGAATGCCACCACTAAATTCATGATTGTGAGGCGGCAATACCTGCTAGTGGAGCCGTTCGGTTATCGTGAGTATTAGGTTTTGGAGCTGTGGAATACATGTACTGGAACAACAGATCAGTGTTTCTTCTTGGAATGCCTCCTCCTCGGTCGGAAATCTAAGTAAACCATTGGAGCATTGATTTGATTAGTGCCAAAAGTATATGTGTAGCTTAAAGCTGCTCCAGGTACCACAGGGTAACGAGTTCGTAAGGTTCATGAGAAACTGGCAACAACGGTCCACAAAAAGCTTACTTTAATTGTAACGTCATCTTTTCCAGAGACAACTAGAACTTCAATCGGTGGATGCGTCAAGGCTGCTGTTCCATGGTATTCAACTATAGCTCGCATAGCATTTTTCAAAAGCTCAAAAACAATGTGGTAGAGATGAGAAGGTACATAAACAATCTGAATTGAAGCATCAGGTATGATAGCTATGTATGGAGAGAAACGAAAAAAATAAAAGTTAGTTTAATTAAGCGTACCCGTTGCTGCACACAAGTCTGCTAACAGTTGTTCAATAAGTAATGAAAGTTCTTCAATCAGTATGTCATATTACAAGTTGAGAAATCACTTACCATTGTGTTCCGTGACAATTACTTCCGGCGACGTAAGATAGTACTGATCGCAGAGAAAGCGCGCATTTTCACCAGCGTCTAGAATGACGTCCTTCACTTTACAGTTCGGATCAATCGATCCGACATGCTTGGTCTCTCTTGTTCTCTCTTCCTTTCCAAAGAGAAGTGCTACGAAGAGGATACAATAAAATTATTAGGTAGTGTTCATTTTTTCAGTTAGCTGGATCGAACATACTTCTTACATACACAAGAGACAATGTTTCCAAATGAGTACTCAAACATCGTAGTGATGGGAGATTATCACTTACTATGTTGGTTTATCAGCATACGAATGGATATTCGAGACATATAAAATCGATCCAGAAAATATTGGATGCTGTGCTCAGTTGCCACGTCCACTTGGTATGAATCCTTTAGTTCAATCACCCCTTGTGCCATGGTTTGCACGACATCCACGTGCCTGTTACGGATTTTCGTCAAGGTTTCGACAAATCTGCGATCATTTTCACCACATTTGTATCATTTGCATGACTTCATATGACGAGCATTCATAGCATAACGGCCCATCAAATCGCTTTTCACTGTGTGAAGGAATTGCATAACTTCTGAGCTGAGGTTACCTTTCAAGTGACTGTTCATCATCATCTTTCTTTTCAAATTCGAGAATTTCTTCAAAGCTTTGATAATACCAGTTTTGAACAAGATTAACAGACGGCATCTGTTGGAGATTTTCGGGCAATAAGTTGATCTCTTTCATAATATTTGCTAATCGAACCGGTAGTTCCTTCCGAAGGAAAAGAAATGATTGATTTTCGTTAGCTTTCCGACCTAAAAACATTCAATTAACAGTTGTTGATATCTGAACAAAGGATCGCGGTCAGTTTATGCGTCTGAAAACGGCAATAACGTTTCTGAAATGCAACATATTAACCAGGAACGCAGTTATCTGCTATCTCTACCATTTTATAAGACTAATGTATGTTCTGAACGTCCCAAAAAGTTAATATTGGCAACCACCCAATGAAAAGATCGCAGTCATTTATATGATTCCGCATCAACTAAATCCTAGGTCAAAATTGCGATCGTTGGACACGGCAACTGTGCGCCCAAAAGTGTTGCGTAAGGTATAATGAGTATATATAAACATCACTTTGTCATCTCATGGTAACAGTTGACCGTGCTTGCTTCCACTTGCTATCAAAATTGGTAGTCCTAACTTTTCTAAAAATAGCCTCAGCAGAAGCACCAGCCGACATTTGGCGGTTACGTATTCATTCAGTTTCGCTATGCCTAAAATTATTCCCACCTACCACTAATACCCGTATTTTCAAAAGGCTGTAAATGATGGTGATGACAATAGCATCAAAAATCTGAGATTGAATTAGATAAAATGTAAGGCGCGGACAATAATATCATAAAAGAAATGAAATTATTCTTGGCACTGCCCTGACAAATCAATGCAAATTCGGAAAAAGACTCTTCGTTCAGAATAAAAGCATCAGTAATATTTTGAAACAGATTCATGATCATTTGTTATTTGTTAGGGGCACCTGCACTTATAGTGACCGATCTATGACCATGGTTGCGCCTGATCACCAGCGCGGTGGTGACGCATACTACATCATTACAGGTTGATCATAGCTTGGTTCTGGTACCCCCGAATCTACAATAATAATATCTTTTACGAACTTTATATATGCATATATTCTATTCATTTATTTTGCTTCATTCACTGCCACCTCAGTCGACCTGATACTGTTTACTGATACTGATGAAAGAGTGACAGAAGTGATGGAATGATCTCGATATTTTTAAGACACTATGTGTCTGAGTATTATTTATCGCTTCAGAATCCTTCGCAGCAGTTTACGATAGTACCAAGATCAATGATATGACAAAGTCACATGATCAAATCAGCGTGAGTTCCGTTTATCCAGATCTCAAATAAGATGCTTGGTCACGCGTATTGCAACATCAAGTTGTAACTAACTAAAACATGTGGAACTGCTTGAAGCTCCATCGACGCTGAAGTTGGAAGTTGGGTGACTTTCTGTCACCCGATATATGAGAATGTGAGAAAGAAATGCATTTACATGTATTCTACAGATCATGAAGAACGTTATTGCTTGCTTCGTTGCCTGCGCTGAACATTGTGCCGTTGTGGCGTATCCAGCCCTGAATAAATTTTCATAAGCTCTCAACTCATAAGAGCTGGACATTCAAGACAGGGTCAGCCCAACAAGCCCAATGGACAGAACGTGATACATTAATAATGTGCATGTGAGACTTTTATGTGCCACCGCATTGCAAGCAACTTGTGAGCAAACATTGTGAGGATTTTGCGACGCAAAATCTGCTCGTTCTGCCTTTTAATTACGCTGCTCATTTTCAATAGTTTGATTGCGTTTGCCTCACTTCTAACTGATGTTCCTAATCTCAAATATTACTACAGTGAGCAAACAAAATTACTCCATATATGTGTTATCATGCTCTCTACCTGCCTGTATTCACATCCACAGCTAGGGGACTGTGCCACGATTGGTTTCCACAGGAAAAAATTCGCCACATTCAATCTCTTAAGAAACCTTGACTCTATTTTCACAAGGTGAATTGTGTTTACACTTACACCACTGGTATTTCACTTGCGCCAGTGACTACCTCCTAATGGCAACACCACTAATCAAATCAATCAAAAGTTTATATTAAGCTTACCAAAATCGATGAACTGCTTGATTGATAATGGTGAGGGGTTGAACTGGGAATAAACGTCAATCATTTTGGACAAATTCCGTGCGACCCGCGCCATTTTTGTAGTAATCCTCTTGATGAAACACCGGCACTTTCACTGTCACACTTGTCAGTTAATTACTAGGACACCTGGAGTCTGCAGGTAAATTGCCGATGCTAACACAACCGCCGAGATCTTCTCAATATTCCAATTTGAAGTACCCTTGAGCTCACAATGGCCGGTACGCTGACTGGAAAGGAAACAACAAAACGAATGAGCAAACTAATGGTTCATTAGATGATAGGCTGATCTGCACAAGCTCCAACTCAGAATAAGGGCACCGATTGCAGAAGAAAGCATATGCAGCTGCTATCGGGCAGGAAGCAAGAGTCATACTGTAGAAATCAATCTGCAAATCAATGTGCAAGCTAACCATGAAAATCAATACTCCGAGTCAAAATCGTACGCCCAGAAACACATACCAAGCTTGGACGAATTCATTGCTAATGTTTTGGTAAAATGTTCCCCTCAATGTCTGCTATGTCACCCTAATCTTCTCGATCATTCGATTCTTACTACTAATGATGATGAAATGGACTTTCGGATTCATGAATGAAAGTGGGCAAAATAGGCTTTTAAAATACTGACGATGTCATGCAGTCTAATCCATATTTCCTTAAATTGAAGCCGTAATTCTCTAGGGTTTTTCATGATGAAACAACACGTCCCATAACATGACACAAATACCCTACAAATAAATGCACCGCACTTAAACTTATAGCTACACTATCAGTAGCTAACATATGATATCATTCAAGTTTAACCTTTAGAATAACATGGTAACATTAGCAAGCTAGTGTAAAATCAAGATTACCCAGACGTGTGATCCCATAAGAAAATCCAAGGAATGACGCACAAATTATTGATTATATTTCGTACGAATTGTCCTTGGAGCAAAATATTAAGTACTCAAAGAAAGTTGATTAATGTCTTTAAAGACAGAATAGCACCGTTTTCAAGTTGCATCCGGATATTTTTGCATACGGTGTGATCAGTATGTTCAGTTATTCTGCAACAGGATGGCACAATTCGTGTCAGCTAGATGAATGCTCCGAATCGGCAGAGTTTCGGAAGACAACGGCTATGACACCGTAGAATGATGAAACCACAGGCACGAAGCGGAGTTAAAATCGATAACATATGCCCGGAATACGAAAAGCCGGCTGCTTCGTTGCCGTCACGAAGAGCTGATTTTCTAATGCCGTTAGAGCACAAAATTTATGCATTGGTTGAAATTAAATTTTATGAGCAAAAGTTGCACAGCTTTGCACTTTGTCCTTACAGTCGGAGACTTTCACCCCCCAAAGATGGAATTTAAACTCTTCATTTTCAGCGAAGTCCTAGGCTTTAAAAAAGAGTATTGCACTGACACAGTCTGTGACACAGTTCCTATACGATGCAAAATTATGAATGGATAAAATCGTCCAGGCAGTATTCACGATCACGATTGATTGACGACGCACAAATCATATGTTGGCCTGGCAATTTGCAGTCTTGGTGTTATTGCACTGCGAAGAAATATGCAGCTGGAGATCCCATGCGAAACCTCGTTCCCTCTTTGCAACAACGAGGTGTGTTATTTCCTCGCTCCCACTATCGTCTTGCCTGTAGCTGTGGTGGAGAATGTTTTCAACAACTCTCTCATGCAGAAAAGCGTATGTTGTTGCTCAGTAACAAACACGCAGCTGACTAGAGAATTCTCCGGCTTTGTTCTGTGGGAGAGCAACAACAGCTGCAGGAAAGCAATTACTTCATCATTGCATGGCGCTACTGCAATTTTACAAAGGAGAAATTGAAGACCGCATGGGGTCAAAGTCTATTTGCAATGGACCATAGACGCACACTTGTGATCTTATCCAATATGCACAGTAAACAGATTTAAAACTGTTTGTGCGACGAACAACGCAACTTCTAAACAACTGAATTAATCTAATGAAGCCACAGGAGAATTCTCTAATAGGACCTATACTGCTCGGTCTGGCAGTTTTCCGCTAATAAGCATGGGCGCTAATCAGTTTTCAACGCACTAACTGTCGCTGACAACGAGGTCAATAGCTGAAAATATCAATGTACTACGGATGATTTCCGTCTTTCACCATTCGTTGACTGGAGTATTGTGTAGAAGAGATCGAAACGATTGGAAGCACCTTTTAGTAAACAGAGCCGCAAAAGATAAAGAACTGATGCAAGATGCACTTTATGGGTGAGCTACTCTTTAATACACGATTGGAAGGAGAATATTTATCTTCCGATATTCACACCTGTAGAGCACATTTGCTACCAATAACATGTCCTTTAGATTCAAAGTGCGACAGCGGCGCAGCGTGGTGGGAGTAAGTGCTGAAGACACAAACAAGATGAAATGAGGTCACGCAGGGTATTGCGCTGCTCACTTGACAGATTCGAGAGACTGAAGTTGAGATAGACTGCTGAACAGAAGGCATAAAATAAGCTCTTGGAGTTGTAATGCACCTAAAGCTTGTGATTCTTCGAAAGCATTTCGTTCAATGAATGGATGAAACTCAAACGTGCATCCTTACACGTCCTTGTGTTTTGAAGATGCTGTCTAGCAAAGCATTACTGCAAGTTATCATAGCGAAGGGTCTACATGATGTTTACACCTAGGATTTGCTCCCTGAGGGCTTACTTAGTGGGGAATGCCCTTGGAAGTCAAGACCACAATGTCGCACATGCTTTTATTTCGAAAATGCTGAATATTGGGGATTTAAGGAACCATTTGAAGGGCCTTTTTGTCTTATTGCTACTCCGCATTTCCAATGAGATGGGAGTATTGGAATTTCTGTGGAACTCATAAGCTCAAGGGTTCCAAATATGTTGTAGCACCGGCCCATGTCATTGTGTAGGTGTCTGGAACTTCCTCACTGGAGTACGTCTTTAAACCAAGATCTAGTACTGGTTAGAGCCTGATACGCAAGCAAGCAAAGTCATCAAGATAGGGATGTACCTGACGTAACCTCCATTTTCATTCTAATTAATTAATTAAAAATTCGACTCCTACATACTCCTGCACAATTGCTACATCATGATGGCTCACTGATGAGAGTAGTTACCAGAACTGACTCTTCACAGAACAGGAACAGGAACAGCAATACTGATTCTCTACAAAGGATTTAATCATAATTTGCAATGTAACTCCTTGAAACCAAGACTATTGGTTCTTTCTGCGAAAGAGTTTAATGAACCATGTGTAAACGCGTGAGTTTACCAATGATTATGAGCTGTGGCACGCTGCTGAAAGAAAAACGTTTGACGAACATGGACGCTGCAATTAAATGCTTTACTGTGAAGATCGAACGAACGGCTACATGATCGGCGACTTTGTGCTTGTGTGTTGCGTCGTCGGTGAGGGAGTCGTCAGGCTTCAAAATATATAATCATTAATTTTGTCTTTCGATCCGCTGATAATAATTATTTGAAGTGAAAGGTTCGTTTGGTTGTTTCGCAGAGTTTAATAGCAGATTGGTGCAATTTTGATTGCTGTATGCCAAATACAGAGTGAATAAAATATACTTTGATAACATGGAAAACATTCCTGAACGTAAGTGCGTCTTGACAAGTTGTATTGCATGCTCTTTAAGTCTGAAGTTATTGAAGGGTAATGAATCTTAAATAATAAATGCCTTACGATACCCTCAAATTTTTTTCTCAGACTGCCCGGGCACTCAGAGTGAAGCGGCAGGGAAAGTTTCAGCGTGTCAAGGATGCCCTAATCAGACTATTTGTTCCTCAGGGAAAGCGAATTTGCCTGACCCAGGTAATTAATTTAGGCAGGATTGCAGATATTTTACGCATTATTACTGCACAAATAACATCTTTTTCTTTTATTCCGACTCTAGCTATCGATGTGATTGCTGCACGACTTGCTGGTGTAAGGAAGAAAATTTTAGTACTATCCGGGAAAGGCGGTGTCGGAAAGTCTACAGTTTCTACATTATTAGCTCGAGCTTTCGCTACAAGTCAAGCAACGAACGTAAGCAAACTTTGTACAATAATTCAATTTTCTACGCATAAAATCTTGTGCTCATTAAGTCGTGATTGATTAAGTGCATAAATCTCTTGTTGAATAGGTTGGGCTTCTCGATGTAGACATCTGTGGGCCTTCGGTGCCGAGAATAATGGGATGCGAAGGGGAAATAGTAAGAGTTTCAATCAGACATGGCAGATTGTGTTTGGTCAATGAAGAAACTTCATTTAAGATTAGCCTACATTCACGATTTTGTACTCATCCTCATCCACTGTTTTCTGTTTTCGTAGGTTCATCAGAGTGGATCTGGTTGGAGCCCTGTGGTTGGTTGGCTTTTTATGAAAATCATAAAGTGCATTCACGGTTGATGCCAAATTAATGCTAGAAAACATTTTCTTTATTTAGTATGTTGAAGACAATCTATGCGTATTGTCTGTCGGATTTCTGTTGGAAAACGCGAGTTCTGCCGTAATATGGCGCGGACCCAGGAAAAACGGTGAGATCGAGCTGTTTTTTGCATTTAATCGTCATTTTCATTAAGCACCGATGTATTATAGTAATCGTTATTTTGAGCGTACGCGAATCCCTGTATAGTCTTAACTTGTAGTTCATAAATAATCGTTTTGTGCGATTTAAGGGATAATCAAACAATTCCTGACTGAAGTCGACTGGGGTAACAATCTAGACGTTTTGATTGTGGATACACCACCGGGAACTTCTGATGAACACCTTTCGATTGCGACGTATCTCTCCAAGGTAGTTTATGCATTATAAAAAGCAGTATCGTGCAGTAGAAGTACTGAATATTTAGACAAGTATAGCAAAATGTGTGCTCATGTTCATGATTATAATTATTATTTGCTACGCTGCAGTGCAATATTGACGGTGCGATAGTGGTTACAACTCCTCAAGATGTCTCATTGTTAGACGTTCGAAAGGAAATTGACTTCTGCCAAAAGTCCAAAATTCCTGTTATCGGAGTTCTGGAGAACATGAGTCTGTTTGTGTGCTCCAAATGTAACGTAAGTGCAAAAGGCCTACATACTTTTTTTCTGCTGACGCATAGCATGAAATCAATCTGTTTGATAATTTTTTATCTTTTGCAGCACTCCGTAGAAATTTTTCCAAAAACCAGTGGTGGAGGGGAGCAACTGGCGAAAGATAGTGGCTTACCATTCCTCGGTAGAATTCCTATTGACCCAAAAATTACCAAGTGCTGTGATGACGGTTCTAACTTCATCACTACCTATCCCGAATCGCCTACAACACTGTTTATGTTAGAAGTAGTTGAGAAACTCAACAAAAGAAGCTGAACTTTGTATCGCTGTTTAAATGGACATAGTAAGCCACTGTCACTGGACTGATTTTAAAAACAGTTTTAGCTAAGTCAGTTCCAATGAATTGAAAACAGCGGCATTTTTGTTTCCTTTTTTCGATTTGTAGGCATGACAACGTGAAATTATATAAATCTTAGTTTTGGAGTTCCGCAACAATCATTTTATTTTAGTGGTGTAAAGTAAACTGCAATCGCAAAAACTCTATGCGTCTACGTCGACCTTCCGAGCTCCTTTCAAAAAAGCTACTCGAGCGGAATTGGAAGCAAAAGTCTTAGGTTCAAAAGACATGTACAACCACGGCTTTGACATTAATGACGCAATTAAGTCTATGCAAGACAGGTTTAGGTGATCCAGGTGTTAGCAGTGTGACTAATTTTCATAGTGTCATCTTTTTAACTATGCTTCTTGGACATCCAATTAGAGCTGAAATTATATTTCTTTCTATCGTGCTGATTCATTTTGTTGTAGTCCACACACATTCTGCTTTAGTAATTTGCAGTTTTCGGTAAAGAGTCATTCCTATATCAAGCATTCAAAAAGTTCTTGTCATTACAATCGCAGCACTGATCGTGGATGTGGGTGACTGTAATGTGGCATCATATCAAAGCAGGCGTATACTCTTTCACCGCTTTTGATGAGACGAGAGAGACTGAGACAAATATCACTCAAGCTTCATGCTTATCGAAGCGGCGAGCCCCAACTTCTGTATTTTCGGCATCATTATTCTTCCTTCGCTTCCCGACTGCCGTTTCCAGGCAGATAACTTTGCTACTCGCATATGAGCTTTTAAAATGCTCATCAGAAGATGAATGAGGGATTTGATGGCACGCTTTCTTTCCGATATCTCTAGCAGAGCAAATCTCTGGGGCTTAACCAATTTATGGTCCAATAAGATAAGAGTAAGACCATTTCACGGTAGATCGCAGCCGTATAAAAGCAATTCAAGTTATCAAATCACACTGATATTACAAGCAAAATGAGCAAGAGATCTCTGTCACCTTTTCACGAGCATCTTGAGCCGCGCTTCCGTGAATAAACCCTTCGACACGTTGACTTGTGGAGCCACGAACCAGCATTGGTGAAGAAGTGCGATCAAACTTGTTTGTAAGTTTCGACACTCCATCTTCATCGATTCTCATGTTCCAAAGTTTTGCGAACTTGCTTGATTGTACCTGCACTGAGAGTCTAACTAAATTTTAAGTTTCACTTCTTTCAACCACTCCTACCTGAATTCATTCCTAGGCAAACATGTGATGAAAGCATGTGAGCTCTTGACTCAAGCGTCAGTGAGTCAGCTCAAGCATTATTATTCGTTACCCTGTAATACTCTTAGGCAAAGTCCCGTCGTCCTTTCTGCTTCATTCAAATCTTCTCCACATGCAAAAGCGTATTCTTCGGCCTCTTTTTACATCTTTATGTGTGAACAATTCAACAACCCACATTTCAGTGGTAGAAGTCTAAAAGGGAAATGTGTAGGGAAGTAAGTCATCGATCCATCGATCTAGAGCTTTCCTATACCTGGATACATTATCCCAGTCATACGAAGAAGCGTAGGTCCAACAGCTTTCTCCCAACTTTCTTCCCTCCTTCTTCTTGCCATCCTTTGATGCTTTCCTCTGACGAATCCTTAGCAGGCTCCACTAATCCTAGCCCACCGAATGTACACAGTCAGCCCAGTCGCGCCATCATGCACGAGCCAAGAAACCGCCAATTCTCCGAGCACCGTTCGAGTATCCCCAAACCCAGAGCTGTCTGTCTGTGGCACGGTGTACAGCCAAGCACAGAATAACTTTCCCTTTTATTCGCAAGGCTCCTGCTTTTCCCCTGCCTCAACTATAAATGGTTTTGCCAATGTGAAATTCCCGTCGCCACTCTTCGCGTTCAGTCTCGCTGAATATGTGAAAGCAGAGACTTCGCTCCTCGTGATCCTGGCACTGCTTTATATGATGCTCGGAATTATCAAGTAACTCTCAGTCTGTTTTTGTACCTCCAGTACTCTTCAACTGAGCTTGTACAAACTTTCTCTTGGCAGCTCGACTGTAAACATTTCTCCGCAATGGGTGCCTAACAGCATGCCGTTTCCGGTCCGAGCAGACCATGAGAGCGTGAAATTCCTTGGAGCTCATCCATGTTGTCGACGTGCAAAGCAAAGTTTCTAAACGATCAAATTGATCCACGCTGAGTCGTTTACTATTAAACACTTCGTATTGTGCTTTCATAAACGGTTGACCTAGACTGTTTGCCTAACTTGAAAACAAATCGTTTACTTACATCGTGCGACAATCCAATTTTATTCATTATTTCGACGCGAGTTCAAGGTAAGGTTGTTTCTCTGATGCATTAAAGATAGCCTTACCGGTAGTGGTATTAGACTCTACACGCATGGTCCACGTTTGTTCAACACAGTCGTAACTGAAGAACATGGCTTCAGATCAATGCATATGCGTACAATCGAAACATCCCATGTACTTGTGCAGAAGAATGCAGCCCACGGAAAACCATTATTAAGCACAGTGCAATGTTATTTTATAGAGCATCTTCATGGTTACGTACAGCTCCTGCTCCATGAGGACAGAAGGTTGATTCTTTGATCAACAGTTGCAAAACATGTGAATTTTCTCATTTTCTCCACATTAAAGGGTGACCGTCCTTGTAGTGTTTGCTGATCTAAGGGACTGGATGTAGCGCACGGCTCAAATGTTTACATGTGGGGTGTAAACAAAGCTTTGACTTTTTGCAAGAACAGTTTTGCAATCAATTGACATTGAAAGGTTAAAAGTTAACGATTGCCAATGTCTGAATCTTTCAATTTCAATCCAATCGGTCTTATCTACGAACTGTACGGTGGAAATCTGATCATCTCAAGATGTTCCGTTTAGATCTGTTTTCAATTTAGCTCAAGTTTGCCTCTCACAGTCCCCCGTGTCTCTGTTTCTGGAGCATGGATTGAAGATTCGTACACCATTGCATACCGAATCCTTTGCTAACAGTGCCCGGGTTACCACGAGCAGAAGCTCGGTTATAGCAGTAATCTAATTTCGTGTTTTATTGTTCAGCATGCTTGCAATGACGGGATAATCGGTTTAGCTTCCTGGTAAAGAAGAAAATGTGATTACATTCCGTTTGGGACTTCTCTGAGCGTGATAAATATTTACCACGCGGTTCCAGTCCTTGTTTACAATATCGAATTTTCCCAGATGAAAACTCTTTCTCCAGGTCCAGGCTGCCCGCCAGCAGTCGCTTGCATTTGTTCGGGTGAAAGGAAAATTGCAGAGCCCATTGCGCTTGACAGTTAGGATGTTACGACACCGCGTTTCCTAATCCTTCTGTATAATTTAACTATGGCTGTGGAACCGACTTATCCGGAGAAAGGTCAAATGGCTTGGCATATCCTGTTCCTTGTGTGCCAATGTCTAATCATTTCCACCACACAAGAGCAAAAAATTCAGTGATTACTGGACATCGGCTAAAGATTGAGTAGGATCTTCTTGCGATTCTGTGCCCATGGAATTCGTTACTGGAAACTCGGTTTCAACTTTCGTAGAAGTTAAGTAGTCTCATCAACGAAACAAACGCGAAAGCCGACTGCACTTGATGCTCTCCTCGCAGTCAGTCAGTATGATGCTTTTTGCAACCCCCACGCCCAATGCTGTGTGGGGCCTGTTAAATTCACTTATTTAAAAACGTTCACCCTTATCGATTCTCCAGTGATCGTGCTTTCGGGCTTTTACGACGTAAACAATTCTGCGAATTGTTTTTATCACGAACAGGAACTCATTCAGAGAGTTTTCGGGAAAATAAGGCAACAGAAGCAGAAAACTAATATCAGATAGAATCATTGCTGAGAGAGAAGACTCTTCTTCTCATTTCGCTCACATAGAGCAATCCTTTTAGTTGAAAGATTGAAAACTTATTGCTTTCGGTAACCGTTTTTACGGAGACCTCCAACTTTCCAGCCAGCTCCTGCAATAATATGACTTGACGCCTTCCTTGGATTTTCTCTTCTGTAGATTTCGAGAAGTTCGAATAGAAAAAAGGCAAATTATGCTTTTTTTCATTGTCACTGATTGCTTATTCAACTTTGTAATTGGATCAATTCCAAGAAGTAGACTGTTCGCTTAAAGGGATGATTCCGTGTTCGGTAGAAAAAAAGCTAATAATGACAAATGCAAGCCTGCAAAAGCATTTTATTGCACGACTTGTGTGACGGGGTCTCATAAACTCTATGGAATGTAGTAACATTAAACTGACATTTTCGACGGTATAACAAAGTCAGATTTGCAAGTCTTGTGTCGTTCAATGGAATGAAAACAAATTGATTCCAAAATGCAGTCGACTCAAGGTTAGAGTTGAACTTAATTTGGATTCTGGATAGAAAGTTGGTTGTAAATATACAAAGTCAGCAAGGAATTCATAGACAAGGCAGATAAAAACAATTAAAGTTGTCTATAGTGCCCATGGAAATTGTAGAAACTAGATGTTTTGTCGATACCCTTTCCAGCTTTTGATGCGTGGGCTGACAGGGTTTGATTTTGCTGTGAAGTGTTCCATGATTTGCTACGAAAACGCTAGTTACGCTGAAAAAATAAAGATGTTTACAAATTTTTACCAGACCAAAATGAAACAAGCTTCAACAACAGACGCATGCACCACTTGGTCTCGGTAAAGAATATGTAGGCCTGATGCATAATTCATGTTTGACTTGAATTGATTTCAGGAAAGTTTTGCAAGGTTTTCCCTAGTCCCCATGTTCCGGCCACCTGACTTCCTGATGAACTTTTGTCGTGGTTCTGAACACAATTTCATGGGAGTTGGCGCTCCTTCGCATGCAAGCACTGCTGCGACTCTAGCACATGATGAGATATCCTCTGATTAATTTTTGCGAAGTGGATGAATTATTCATCAGTGCTGTCTTCACAGGAAATACATGCATAACCACGCCGCGGTTGTTTAGAAAGCAACTTTCACTTCTGCCATGTTTGATGTTCCGCCGTTCCTTGCGACTATTTTCGTCTGTTAGAATAATATCTGCCTCCATTCGCATTCTCACAGCATTTTTCTCTCCGTCAAAAAATGCTTTATGCCTTTTCCCATTTATCATTTTTCTAGTCTGAAAAATTTTGCCAAAAGGTCAAAATCGTGGCTTGATAACGGTCACGGTTCTCCTATAACAAGATGAAAGGAAAGAAACACTGGATTTCCTGAAGTGTATAAAGCTTTCTCTTGCCTTGTTTTTTCGCCTTAAAGGAACACAACGATTAAGAGCATAGCATTGACAACTCCGCATACCTGTGAATCTGCAAGGAATGCCTCTGAAGAATTAGGAGGAACTCATGTCTTTTCATTGTGTTATCCATTATGCAGTGTGAGAGCTTTTATTCCTTTCGTTGTCAAAACATTCTGAAGCAAGTGGTATTTTGGACGGCAGATTTTAGGCTTCGTGGTTGTTGGTAGCGTTGGTGACGTCGTGCAACTTTTGTTATAAACACAGCTGGAGTTTGGCTTCTTTTAACTGACTTCCGAGTTCATGAAGATGTCTGGTCGTTTTCCCAGCCAGTTCAATAACTTTTAATAGAGACCATCAACCTTTGAATGAATACAAGCTGTCCCAAAGTTCAACTTTGACAGAGAGGATGTACTAGTTGTGTGATATTTCCTCTAACATATGGAAAGCTAAAGATTACATTCGAAAAGACGTTTCAGAATTTTCTTGTGACTTCAAGTAGTTGCAAAATGAGGAAGGTATTATGATATTTTTTTGCAGAAAGGCTAATTTTATGTACAGTTTAAAAAACGATTCCTTAACTTCCTTCCAAAGTAAAGTTGTGAGAACCAGATGGAGATTTTTGAAAATCCTTTGGTAAAATGTTACATCTAAAGTAATGATAGGTTTCTGCCTGTACGATAGCGATCAGTAATTAGCCAGGCTGTGTTCATACAACTGCGGCTATTTGAGCGAATTCAACCAGTTTGGAACTGTTCTAAAAAAAGTACATTCCCCACTTTGTTGCCGCAATTCGCGATTATTGCGAATCCTGGGAAAGGCAAACGGAAAGAAGGAAAGTTGATTCTGTATACTTACGCAAGCTCGGTCGTGCAGAAGCAACTGACGTGNCATTCCCCACTTTGTTGCCGCAATTCGCGATTATTGCGAATCCTGGGAAAGGCAAACGGAAAGAAGGAAAGTTGATTCTGTATACTTACGCAAGCTCGGTCGTGCAGAAGCAACTGACGTGCCGGAAAAGTTTTTTTGCCACAACAGTCGAAGCCGAAGGCAAACTGGAGAGCCCTTTTTCTTGTTTTACCACTAGCCTGGAAGAAGGAACTCAACCTTTTTCAATTTTCTTTCACTCGAAGCCTGAACTTGAAGTTGAACTCACTCAAGGGAAGAAAAGTCCAAGTTTCAAGGTTTGGACGTGTCAGGATTCCCTCCCACGCAAACTGTATGCATATACATGTACATATACTGCCAAGCCTCAATGATTTTCTTTTTCAATAAACCTCATCTCAAGTATGTGCGTGTATAGAATCATCTTATAGCCACTTTGATTCACTCGTTCGTATTCAATATTCACGCTATTCTTCCTCTCTCGCATCGGAAAATTGAAGCGTAATCTGGTTAGGATAGAAGCTGATCCAGCCGATGGGCTGATAGTAGTACAGAACTAGGTTAACGAACATATGCAATGACAATGAAAGGGAAACCAATTAGAAGAAGGTAATTAAGGTTTTGTGCTTTTCCACAAAACTAGGCTAGTTCTGTTGAGACGGCCCTTAATTTGGGGGAGAAATGAGCTTATATCTACTGTAAGGTAATCCCACTTTGGCTAGATGCAAAGGCTGACAAGTGTACTGTTACCCTTATCGTACAGGAACCGGTTTTTGCCCTCTACGTAATTGTGCGTACTTTGTTATTACAGCATGGTTAAATCCTATCAGGTATAACATGGTTTCAGTTGAAAAAGTCTTGATCAGGAGCAGCCGAGAAAAGATTAGAAAAGTTGTCTTCATTTGTTTGTTTAAGCCCACTTGAATGTGATGGAGAATTAAAGAAAAGCATTTCCTTCCTTTCTACGCGCCACTTTCTCCACCACTCAACTTTCTTCGCTACTATCAAAGTTTTATCAGCTTTGATGCGGAATTCTCCCACTGGTTCTACAATTTCTATAAAGTTGCTCAGTTTTTCCCACAGAATTCTCCAATTCGTCCACATTTTTCTCCATTCCCGATGGATTCCTCTCTTCCGCTATCTATCAGACCAGTCGTGTTCTTGCTTTTAGTCCACGATCAAGCCAGTACGAGGATGTGAAAAAAGTTCATGACAGTAATTCCCAATTCTATTCACATTCCAGCTTGGCTGAATTCCATTGCGAATTTCGTTTTCGCGTACATCGAGAAGGCATTTGCAATTGGCCCTCTTGTATAAAAGAATTCTCGTTATTAGCTTTTAAGTTACTGACGGTGCATCCAATCCTGATCCCTCTTTTGATTTCTGGTTTCTCAAATGTAGGAGCTTGTGTGTTTGCGAAAGGTAAATACCGCTTCCAGCATAAAGTCTTGATATCAATAGCTTTTCAAACCACAACGCAAAAGCCTCGGTTTTCTGCTGCAATTCCCACTCCATCCTGGTTAGCCACCAAGAGCGGGGGGTTGTGAGGATGAAATGCTTACGTGTTCAGTTGCTAAACTGCTTTATTTGCAATATTGAAACTTTATTCTGTAGCTCAAACTGAGGTCGACGTATTACTTCGTGAACACGTTACGAGTTCTGACAAAGTACTTTACTGACTGAATATAGTACATCTGTGTGGCTGTTAAATTAGACCAAGTTTTCTATCTCCCGGAGCTTTACCTGTGTTACCTAAGTTTTTTAACCCACGAAACTTTTTTTGGGGCGCGCATATGCGAGTTTAAACCAACCCCAAGGCGAGGAAGAGAAAACTAATTTAACTAATACATAAGGTGTAAATGAGACTTTGCACTTGAGTATAGCGCAAGCGTCATTCACTACTCGCCGTCGCTACCCTAACTCAATGTGCATTGTTTTTTTCATGAAATGTGCCAATTTGCCGATACCATGGTCTGCGAATTTTTTATGCAATCTTTAAGACGAATTTGAGCTCTTCTTAAAACCAGGCTCTTCGTGTAGTTGGGCTCTTTAAGGCTGCAAGCTGATTTGCATGCTGTGTTTTTTAACGATTTGATCCAACTTGTGTCACCAATAGTAGCAACAAAGAGGAGTTTCGTCCGCTGAAGCCTGAAGCTCTTAGCAATATTACAAAATTTAGTCGTTGAGTGTCGTGTCGTGTCAAGGAGCCAAAAGTCTCCTCTGGTGGTATCAAAGCGAGAATTGGTGCGTGCAGATGTTTTCTCGGGAACGAGGGTTTCGTGATTCTGTCATCCGTAAGAATTCACGCGGGATTGAAAGCAGGGATTCAGCTCAGCGACGCCAGACACAGATATGGTTAAGTAAACGTGACGCTTTGAAGCTCTGAGAGCAAAATGCTACAATTTCCAGCTACAGTCTCAGACGAATGCTGTCGTAAATCTAGTGACTGTGACAGCGATTTCCGAGAAGAAGGATCGGAAAATCAACGACGAGGAGAATTTTCCTATCGATGTTACGAAATCCTGCTGGAAAAGTTGGAAAATGCTGCGCAGTTGTGGAATTTCATTAGGGCATTAGTGTGCGTCCCGTCTGCTGCAATTAGCGAGGTGGAAAGTGAAGTTGAACTACCTGCATTGCATCCGAAGCTCCTCTTTGAATGTAAACCTTGTCAAGTCGAAGTCAGAATCGATTCGTGAAATACGTGCTAATTAGGCTTGAATTGAAGGGGAAAATGAAATCCTTTAGCTTGGTATTGTATGCAATCCAAAGCAAAACCCGTCAGACGCAGATTCTATAGCTGACTTGTATTCTGCGGAGGTTCTTTCATCAGCTTACGTGTCCTGTCCAGAATCTGTTGAGAAAGCTGTCATTCGCCATTTCATCTGTCATATTCATTTCCAATTCGACCCGTAAACTTTCCAAATAGAATTTCTGTTGCGAAAATTGCTCAACTCCCAGTTTGCCCTAGTTTTGCTCTTCCTTGAAAACTTTTCGAAATAAAAGGGAGCAGAAGATTCAGACATTTGGACTTGGTTGTAAGTTTTTAGAAATTGGTACATGGCGAATTTTTTAAAACCTTGTAGGCAATGAGACAGGAGGCAGGTAAGACATCGTTGTACTTAAAAATGCAAGCCAGCATTGTGAATGGATAGAAATTTTTGCATACGGCAAGTTGACGCAAGACAGTGATCCCCTGTAGGCTGTTTTGAAATGGCTGATCATTCTTACCAGACAGGATTGCAAAAGTCGGAATAAAGACTCTTTTAGACTGATATTTGAGCTTTGTATTTTTCCCGTACAGGCTGCTATTGGTTTCCATGTCAGTTGGCAATGAAGAGATTTAGGTTACCGCGATGGTAGTGCAAAGGGCTGGAATGAAAACTTACAT
>VRMD01000290.1:0-30320 GCA_009872375.1 Sminthurides bifidus
GCTATATAGTGAGCGCCACTACTCGATACTGGAAAGTTTCATACGGCAGGAACGTGACGTTCTTGCTGCCAGTAGGGTAGACGCTGATGCATGCACAAATGCGCATTTACAAAACTGAATACGCTAGTTCCAGAGAATGCCAATACGACGAGGAAGTGAACTTAACAATTTTGAAACTAATGTCCGTATCATTCCAGCTACAGTATGAGGAATGAACCGGATTACTCTTATTGGGACATAATCCAGATTCTTTCTGTCACATGCTCCAAGTGTCAATGAGTCAGAAGGAAGAAAACAAAACCAGTTTATTATCAATTTTTTTTCCTCCCATTGCACTTCCCGTGCAATGCAAGGATAATTTTTGCCTCAAGCTAATGATGGGCTGTACCGACGTAGTTCCTGTACGTTCCGACATTATAGTACCTCCTTTAGATGTAAAAGTAAACCAAGCCCGATGACAGAATACAGTGTACGTACAGGCCTACACGTACATTCCCTCACGTCATTGTAAAACGCATGCGAGGCAAACTACCAAGATTTGAGTTGTGCAATATCACTGTCGTCTAAAGGATATTACATGCAAACACATTTGTGGGAGAAGCACCACACCATGACTTGAAGCTTTGTATTGGCATCAAAGGTGACAGACACTTGACACCTGGGTTTGACAAAGGCAGATAGTAAATGTGATAGCCGGTCGATCTACCTAATTACCTACTGTATTACGTGTGAACGGTGCCAGTAATCGCGTAGCAGTGCCTAATGAGTCTCGTCATTCACTGGAAGAGGGCAAGTGGCTTTGCAGATGTCCTGTTTATGGAGCATCCTGCTCTTCCTTCGATGAGAGAAAAGTGAAAAGTGTAGCATTCTTCCTCTGCTGCTGCTTCATACATGACAAAAGTCAATGTGTGGTGACATTTGCCCATGCCGAGAATATGTAGTTCTATATTTACTCTCTCTCTCTCTCTCTCACTGATGAGGCGGGGGGAGAGAGGGAGGACAAAGTTGTTAATTTCACGCCCATGATTAAAATTTTAGGCGCTTAATCATTCTGTAAACACGGTTGTTCCAAAGTTCGGAAACTCATTTCATTGAGTTAATGTAGCAAAGCCTCTCTTTCGCAATTCCAATCACAAAGGTAACATTACTCTTCTAGGACGACCTGTATTATATCATCACTCACTCCTCGCACGTTCAACGCTACAGCTGTCGCGAATCTTTGTATCTTGCTCTCATCCTCATCCTCTTCGTCTTCTTCTTCTCTTCTTATTTCCTTCGGACGCACTTCCGCCTCCCTGCCTCCAACGTGCTGGATGGCAGTCTCCCCTCCCTGGAGCAAGATAATAGGAGACAAGAAGGAGAATTGCTGATAGTATTCACTCCTCCCCGCTTAACAACCTGACTTGAAAGGAAACACGGATATTTTTCTTCCCTTTATAATTTGTCTCCATTGAATGCTACCTCGGGCTTTGAACGCGAATCAATCCTTTTGTGCATCCCTCCTTGGCTAATACAGAGAACCTGATCCTGCCACAATAATTACAACGCAGTATGGGAAACATGTGGGCATCATCGTAATCTTGAAGCCATACAAAGGGAACATGGTTGCCAAGGTAGCTTACGGCAATTTCTTCGTCTCACAAAATCACTCAAGTCATGCTGGTTGGTAAACAAGTGGGAGATTTCAGTTATGCAAAACATGGCTAGTACCATAACCTTGCAAACTCTCCTTGCGCACACCTGAACAGGTGTGTGCGAATACGGGTAGTTGCTTGAACGCTGCGGCTGTGCGCGTTTGCAGCACTCTTGAATTTCATCAAGCAACCAGTACAGTATGGAGCCCGCACATCTGCGAACTTGACTCGCTCATATTAGAAGCATTGCATTGGTAATCCAATTAGATATGAACGATAATGTGATTTTGCAATCTGCAACAGCCAAAGCGTTCGCATGCGACTTCAGCACTAATGCTAGAATTTTCTTCCGCCAGGCAAACTACAAGCTCTGCTCAAAGTGGCGCAAAATACCGCAGATTTCAAGGTCTCTCATCCTTGACCCCGGAAGCATGAGTAATTGAGTCCGTTAGAATTCAGAAACAGTTAACACCCCAGTAGTTTAAATACTTTCTTCACTCCCAACTTTCCTCCAAGATTGCTCCACGATTGTTTCGCCAACTGTTCCGCTCCTCACTCCTACGATGATCTCACCGTATCACTAGCTCTTTTTCGCAGCCTTGCAAGCATGAGTTACGCATATGGCGAGCACATTATTTACGCATCTTGCCAAACTTTTCAGGATAGATTAAGACTTTGCGTATGCTCCCACCTTGCTTTCAGCTACGTTTTGATGCTGAGGAAATGCCAGAGATGTGTTGCTGGTGTCAGAACTTGTTAAATGTTTTTATATTGACATAACTCCTCGAAATGCTTCATGTGAATGAACATGCTTAACATACTTCACCTTCTTTTCTGCCCACAGGCTTTCGCCCTCGTCATTTGTGCATTTGGTATAAAAACCTTAGTGCTTTATCAGAAATACTTAAATGGTGAGAGTGGCGCTGACCCTGTCGGCACCACGCCAACACCGGATGCCACTATACCGTCAGATCCGTACGCCCCCTACGTAGAGAACCAGCGGAATTATATTCAATGTAAGTGCTCTTCTTTGCCCTGCTTTTATTCCAAACGGTCTAAGTGATAACGCCACTTCGAGGCCCGCACCCGACGATCTAATGCTTAATCGCAGATATTGTAACTACAAACTAACGAGTAGTTTAGTTGATGGGATGAAACTCTCGTATTTTCCTCGTGTGTCGCCCTTTCCTGGTTTTGCATTAGATGTCCTGCGTTGACTGAAGTTTCTTGAGAAAGACTCCATCACACATTCCAGCATTTAAACGAATCGAATCAAGAACGCATGCCAAATACCACTTATATTTGAAACACATGGAGGGCCGCATGCCCCTTTCTTAATGTTCCGTCGAATGTGTGCGAAAAAGCGAGGATTTTTATTCCAATTCTCATTAGTTTACTTTCATGCTTTAAGTCGTGGAGCGTGCTCCTCTTGAATGACAGCTTCGTCAAGCTCACATATCCTCAACTTGTGGGCTATGATGAAACGGTCTGGTGGCCGCAAAAAAGGCAAAAAGACATTAACTGAACGTTATTGATTCCTTCCAGATGCAGCGATTTTCGCCATTGCTGGTAGCATAATTCAACTTTTAGCAGCGTATCTACTCGTCGCAAAATCAAGAGTAAGTTTTTATATGCCCTTGGCTAAAAATAATTTTTGCATGTCCTCGTACTAATCGTCAGTTGTAGCCATGTGTTACATGGAAAACATGATGAGCATTGGCCTTTCTGTCCAAACATTTTGCAATTCATATCACTCACACTTTTCAGTCTTGCTTTTCGAGTGCTTCACTTCATGCAGCCCATCAAAGGATGTTTCTACCCTATTGAATCAGGATTCATGAGTGTGCCATTAACTATTTGCCTCATTACGCTAGCTTACAAGAGAGCAAATAAGCAAACCCACTCTATGTGCAGTGGTAAAATAACAATGACTTCACAAGTCAAGTCTGGGAAACGGTCATGTTACATAGCCGGCTACAAGATTTCCGTCAGCTCAATGAGCGGTGCCGACGCCAGTCGAACCTTCGGATGAGCAATTTCACTCAAGCCTCCGTAGCCCGAAGCTCCGTCTTTCCTTCCTATGACTCTACAAGGTTAGTCGTGGGTTGGTATCGGTAGTCTGGCAATGGGAAAAGTTGTGACAGACCATGTCAAAAACGGAAGTGATAAGCTTCTAGGAATTCCTTTTGGAAAAGTTTTCATTTTGTCGCGGTCCGGGTAATTTAAACAAGAGTGGAAATAAACGGTGGTAACACCCGCCCAGAGTAGCAATTTGGCCATGGGAACATCAGGATGTAAACTGGCTGCTAAAACAATGTATAGTTTTTAGTTACTACTACCCAGCATAGAGGCAAACTGCAGTAAATCCTCTGAAAATTCAGTCAGTTGGTTTAGTTCTGGTGCTGGCTAGAAACACGGGTTGAGTAAAGGCTGAATATTTCATGGTCAAAATTACTTCTTTGCTCCAATAGCCGTTTTGGATTTCTCTTCATCCGCCAAGTTCGTGATACGGGCAGTGCAATCAGGCAGTAATCGCTGCCACCAGGTACAATATATCATTTTTGTTCCGAGAATGTACTCCCATGTAGGTTGAAGGTAGAAATGTAGAATGAAATCGCCAGCACGCTCCTAGATTTCTTCATAGTTTTTCTTCCCAGCTGCAACATCTGCGTGATTCCCGGTGTTTTCCAGTCAAGCAGTAAGTAGTACATTATGCTGAGGAATTTGTATGTACACAAGTACGTGAGTTGTTATTCCCGGCGTGTGTGTCTCCGTGTCCATTAGGATTTACTGAGACAAGACGTTGAATTAAGAACATCGGGGAGAGAACTACATCGTCCGCTCTGAGAATGAATGATGCGAATCAATTACACGGGAAGTGTACCCCATCCGTATTTTAAATTGGAGTGTCATATCAGCTCACGTCAGGTTATAGATGTGCACTCCCCAGGGATTTGAATGTGAATGTGACACCAACTCATGCCTCCCAAATGATTATTGAATAATGATGCACACATAATAATTGTTAGATTACTTCGCGGTACATTCATAAAACTTGTTGCCAAACTTTCTAGGCGGAATACAACTTGCACCACTTCCATATGTGCCTCATTTCGTCTCTCGCTCGCGTACACTCATGGAATGAACCTCCAAATAATTTTCCTTCTATCTATGACTAGCAAATTACAGTCATTTGCTAAAAGGCTATAACGAAATAACCTGCGAATAGGTAAACGTGGATCATCGGCTCTGATCCATCCTGCCCCCTTCCCCGCAGTTACGATCATGGAAACCCAGCTCAAACTTTTCCATCCGTCTCTTCCACCATCATAATCCTTTTAGCTTGTCAGCCTTTATTTTGGGTTGTTACGCTTTCCTCAACTTCTTTCTCATCCTGTAGTACTAACTCATCAGGGACATTGTCCTTGCGGTTTAATTGCTCCCATGTTTCTGAACGTGGAGTGCACCATGCTGGGGAAAGTCAAAAAAGGAAGGAAACGGTAACGGGCAGAGCTGTTGTAACTTGTGTCGTGATCATAAGGGGAAATGTTAATTTAGCACATCTCTGGGAGCTATGCATTTAGTTTGCGGAAAGGAAGGAAGGCTCCATTTTCTGCTTGTCTGTCACTGACTCTGAGACCGACTAAATGGGCGTGTCACCACAAAGGCCGTAGAGAAAGCACAAGTTAAATTAGTTGATTTCACTTTAGTGTGTTGCGTGGCCCCACAAAGGCTGATCCTAATGTCTTTTGTATTTGATATGCAGTACAGCACGGAAAAATTCGGAAACGACATTCATCCAGGGCCGGTCCCGATAGTATGGATTATTCACTCCGTGCTTCAGTTTGCTGTGCACGTTGCCGTTTCTCTAGGACCAACGCTAATGTACGATATGACGAAGGAGCCAGAACCAATGCAAAAAGCACTCAAAGAATTTTTTACCTACTCCTGGGTCAGTGCAGTCTTTAAGTTCTTATTTATTTGGGGAGTCGCTTCCAAAATAGGAGGCTCCAAAGGGCGAAGTCACGACGGTCCCCTCTGTTCCAACGAGGAAACGGAACGCTACAAAGAAGAAGCCAAGTATTAGTCAAAGTGAGTTTTACTCCAAGGGCAATTAATTACCCATGCAGTTTCTCATGTTCCTCCTTTGTAATATATATTGTTAATTACTATTGTATGAAAATCTTGACATGACTTGGTTATTCAAACTTACGTGCATGCGGTACACACAGTGTCTCAAAAAACAAACCTATGACCATTCTTGTATTCCTGTACACACCATTTAGTCGTTTGGTTGTTACTTTAAATTTTGCAGTTGCAATTTAAATGACGATGCAAATTATTGTAAATAACTGTTAGTTTTCGTACCATCTTACCGTCTATGGCATTTCTTATGATACAATTCTCCCATAGCAAATACTATTTTACACAACCGCGATAAACAGACAAATTATGTATAAGGATAGTCTCTTAAGCAAGGGAGGGAGAGAGATTTTACCAGTCAGTAATTTTGTTACACCCTTCTGTTACGTAATATGTCACAACAACTTCGAAATAAATACAGTAGTTATGTAAATATTACATCAGCAACTTCGTTTCCACGTTATCTTCGCCAGCGTACTTCATATACACAATATTTCGCAAAACTATCTATGTAACTTGAATCCAATAAAAGATTTTAGTATTCGATCCGACGACCGACGCAAAGTCATTCATCATCATTTGAACTTGGTCAGTACAGTGTTGTCAGTACAGTGTCGCCGGAATCATCTTGTCAAATCGTTTTGAATACCGGCAAAGATTAAGATAAATCTACGTGTAAGTACTTTGTATGCACCAAAACATTTATTTTGGATCTTAAACGCATTTTTCTTGCAACCGCGCTATGCATCAGATCGCATCCAGCATCTGCATTGTCGCAAAGCAGGGAGGGGACAACTCTGAAAGATTTTTGGAGTCTCCAGCATGTTCATCTCATGACAACAAGTCGCAATTCGACACTTTGTCACAAATATCAGATTGCCTGCCAAGGTTTTATTCCATAATGGGGACAGTAAATTTTCGGATGAACCTTTCAAATGATAAACTACTAGTTTTTCTCTAACAAAACATTTACATTGGTTGTCGATACATTACTGTGGTGATTATTCTCCCCTTAAAAAGTCAATAAAAAACGGTAACCGCCGTTCGAACTTGTTCACAAGTTCAACCTGGTACATCACGTACATTTCCAGCAAGGTAAAACCCTTTTGAAGCATTTTTGCCACGATATGTCAGATTTTTTGAAATTGAAATGACATGAAAAAACTCACGATCAAATGGAGGTGAGAAAAGCACGCACAATGATTGAGCTCTATCAGCCTGCTCCTGATGACTTCAGTTACATCACGCTCAAAATTTCTGGAGTTGTATGAATAATTTCATCGCGAATTCAAAATATCTCTTTATATATTTTCTCGCCCTCACAGCACAGCCATTCTTGGAGCCCTCCTTTTTGAATTTTGGTAGGATTCTTTAACGCATTTTCAGCAATTTTTTTAGTGTTCTCGATAGCAATTTGCACTTTGTAGTGAGCTCTTTGTTTTTGTTATTATCATGGCAAAATCAATAAAAACAAGCGCATAACAACTAAGGGCTAACTTATTGTATTCTTCTGCTGACGGAAGCTCAAATGCTCAGCATCAATGTCATTGGCCCAATAGTCGATCCTTTGAAGCTCTTCAGTGACTGGGTTTCCAATTTAGAATTTCCACAGTTAGAATCCTTGCCTCAAGTCGACGAGAAAAGATGATTTCACCAATGATGAATATTAATCTTGGCGACTCTTGAAACTTTCAAGGGGAGCCTTCGTCTTTTAGCATATCGTGTATTAACCCTCTTGTCATTTCATTTCCATAAGATACCATTTTCAGCAGGAACTTTTTGAAAGGAATTCACACGTCAACTTGCTCAAACTCGGTTAGACTGCATCGGCCGTATGAATTGCTACAAAATCAATTTGATTAAACAGTTGTCAATTGCTGACTACAACAAATGCGTAGATTCTGAATCTACGTCATTCCAGTCATTACTAGCTGCTATCATGCATGCATTAATAAATGTTGCACTGCCAGAAGCTGTGATCATGTATCGGTTTATAGATGAAAAGCGGTACTGCTCAGAGCAAATCGATAGTTCTAGAGACTAGCTGCATCGTTTGAATAGAGCGGAAGACCTACAAAATTTGATACAGTGTGTTGAGGGTCTTCAATATCTTCAAATGATGAATCTAGGAGTTTCCATGTAAACTTATATTTTTACGTAATTAACTTAACTAATATGATCAGAAAATAGGTCACATGCGTTCACCACCGGGTAAACAGAGTAAAGTAGCTCTCCAATATTTGCATGCTGCATCTTCGTATCCACATTTACATTCCATACTCTGCACGGAAAACAGATCGCCTTTTTAAATATATTTTTAAACGGAATAATTAAAAAGACCAACTTTTACCACAATTTTAATGAGACAAACTGCATTCTCGGACTCTCCTCTCTGTATGCCCAGTTTTCTATGCAACTGCATCAGCCACCCTCCAGCACACTCTCATAGGCTTGCTTGGCCATTAGGCAACCAGCGCAGCGATTGAGTCATGTCAAGCACATACACTTCTGGCTTTCTTCCCTTCGGCTACACGAATGTGCCTCATGAGGAGAATTGAGCTTCTGCTATGGACTGATAAAAGTTCTCACCCACTACGTTGAGCTGCAGCTCAACGTGGAGAAAGTTTCCTCAGGACATATTACCAAAGATATGACGGCCATTGTTTCAGAAACAATTCATAGCAAAAGTCATTTCCCTTCACGCCTTCCTTCAAGATTCCAGACTGTAATGAACAACAAATGTGAGAGCTTTTTCAGTCTGAATCACCGGTAGTGCGCTTCAACCCTCAAATCGAGTCAGATGCTAACAGGTTGATACGTTTGACGAACAGTTTAGGCAGGAAAGTTTATAATTTTTGCACCAAACGAGTTCCGTTTTCTCGACGCTAAGCTTCAGCATTCAGCTGGATCGTACAATGTTTACTCAAATCTGGAACGAATATTCCAGCAAGCAAATCTTCCTTGGATTAAAGGATTCCACAAGTGCGAGGAGAGAATAGCATTTCGGCTTATCTCGGATAAAGTTTGCCTATGGTCATATCATTTTGTATCCTCAAGAGAATCTATTCAGTTTGCACTTCTCTTACTGTAATCATCCTTCTTGCCATTCCTCAACTTCCAGTTAATCTCAAGCTTTTATAAATGCTTGAAGAAACCTTATGTTTATTTTGTGACATGATAAATGCTAAACTTCCTAGCAACAGAGGGCATTCACCGCGATGGCATCTTAAATCAGACACGTAAAGCAGATTTTCAGCTGGATGTGGTAGACAAATCTCGAGAAGAAATACATTATTTCGATTGCAGGTTGCCATGCCAACCCGTCTTGTCAGTTGAAACGCAATAAGTTGGTCACAAGAAATACGTTATGTAGGAGGTAGCGAATAAATAAAACTTTTGCGACACGATTTTATAGCTTCAAAGTAATCAAAAGAGTCAAAATTTACCGCTAAAGATTCCCAAGAAGGGCAAAACGGATTTTTGATTAGAGGGAAGTGCTTAGAAACGATACTACAAGACTGTTGACTCCATCCCATCTCTCTTTGAGCTCGTACGCTGTAGCAGATCAAAAGTATCGCGAAAGCAAAGATTCCATCTGATTTTTTACCTTGTCAACATTGAGATATTTCAAGAGGATTACATTTTTGGGATTTCCCAGTCCTCAATCCGATGCCCTGGTTAGAGGAATAGAAATGAGAGAAAAAGCTTACTACCTCCACAAAGTTCCTACAGGAAGCCAGAATTTTTGTGGCAGCATGTTCCCGTGGAAGTAATCGGAGTCTTTTCCTCCAAGACATCACCTAATAAGGAAAATTCTGCCGTATCCAGATTCTGGAAATGTGGCTTTCAATTCGCTCCTAAAACTCTCGTCAATACTTATACACTCCTGATTTCCAGCGTGCAAGTAAAGAAAGGCTTTACCTTTCATTAGCTTTCGGAGAAGACGTGCGTCTCTCTGTCAGTGTCTGCAGATTATGGGTTTCTTCAGACCAGAAAAATCATCGGTACAAGCGATGGAAAACGCGCTTTTCTGTTAGCTATGAAAACCGCACACATTACTTCCATAGATTATGTGGAAAACCTAATTTACTTACTGTTTGGAGCAGGCATCACTAGAGTTTATTGCTTTGTTTGAGACGGTACAGAAGTGGTGATTTTCGTGTTGACTCGATGTTTTTCAACTTACTCATTGCCATTCATTTTCTCATCGAGATTCGTCCCTTGGGCAATACGGGAAAAAGCAAACACGCTTTCCACAAGATATAAATTGTTGATTGTCCCCCACACTTTCCTCGATTTGCAACTGATGTAACATGAACCATGTTATGATTTCTGCCTAAATTCTTGATCCCAAAGCTGGAACCGTGAGCATATTACGAAGAAATTGCATACAGTTGGCGCCATACTCAACTCCAGACAAGGCTCTGCGATTTGGTATACATTATGTGAAATGATGCATGCAGCATGATTTTGCACTTTTCTAACTTTGCTTACCTATTCTTAATTGTTGAGATCAATGTGCTTGATTTACTCAAGTGTAGTTAGGCTGAACTAATTAGTTAGCGATAACAAACTAATTAATTCAGAACATTCTTTGCATTAAGTCGTAACCCTTTGAACTGTTCTGCTTTAATTTTCTTCGCCTCAAAATCAATTAATAGGAACGAGCCTTGAGCAAAACAGTTGCACAACTAGAAGGTAATCATGACCATTGGTGTAATGTCGTAATGACATCAACTCTCGGTGTACCCCCCCCCCATATCACGTGCGAAGTGTCCTTTTCAGGTCTTTCACAATTTGCTGGTTTGATTCAGTTCTCATGTATTGTTGATTGATTCCAACAAGCAATTCCCACTGCGGTAAATGTATCCACTCCTGCTGAAATTCTCGAAGCGTAGACGCTACCACTTGCCGCAGAGGTTCTAGCTTGGAATGGCAAACGGCTGGGAAAAGATGATGGAGCGGATGATCCCCAAAACTCACGAGCGTGATCCACAAAGTGGAATTGAGAGTCTTTTCCTTCTTCTCAAGCGTGGCATCGAGTTGACACAGTCTAAAAATTAGTCAAACAGAAACCCAACGCAATTAGTCAAAGTGGTTTCTCTCCTACTTTGGTAGCGACAATTTTCCCAAATTAACCACCGTACCCTCTTTACTTTCACCTGTCTTTATCCATGCTTGCTGTCTCTTACGAGCATAATAACATATTCACTTTCATCCACCTCCTCAAACGCTATGACAACTCACAGAAATTGTACGACAACTTTCCCACGCATTTCGTAAAAGAGGGAACCATGTTGCCATCACATTATCCAGCGGCTCTCAGTCATAAAGGAGCGATTCATATCATCTGACTCGAAGGAATTAGTTACCATGCCAATCAAAATGGAAATTTCCTCCTACTTAAAATACTGGCTGTCACTCCGAGTTCCTCACTCCGTTTTCTATAACGTGCGAGTTCCTCGCGTCTGAAGGCTGGCTTGAACTTAAGTACGCGTCCTCCCATGTTACTTTCACCTACCCGAAATCAGGGTCTTCTCGAACCTCGTCTCCGTCGTGTAGACTCACAGGATGGTGATGACCAGCGATGAAACCAATCAACATGAAGAAATAGGAGCACGTTCCATGAATAATGAACCACGCGTAAATGGACCACTGTTCCAAGCGTACAAATAATCAACAAACTTTCAACCGAACAAATTTTCCGAATCAATGCTTCCACAGATGCAATCAAAGAACAAATTTCAAGCATTAAAATTGACTTCAGCCACCAACACAGAGAGGGACAATTGAGCAACTTACCCACAAACTCGAGCTCACCAAGTTCCACAGAGCAAATTCAATCAACGGAGTTAATGTCTCCCAACGAAACTCACGTCGGCCAATCAGCATGTTAACTAATCGTGACATCCAACCTATGCCGAACCCGCTGAAGTACACGATGTGTTGGTAAACTAGAACAGCATGGCTTTGGATCAGATTCTTGGATTTGACAGGCAAAAACATCAACATAGGTTCGAAAGCCAGCACCTCCCAGTCCTGTACCAAATGTCAATATGAAGTCCATGCCAATTTCACCTTTATCTTTAGATATTCAGTACTTCATATTATGAAATTCGCAGGAGCTTAAATTCCGATTCTTGTATCTTTAATACTTTACACCCATACCAGAAGCGTATTCGGATACATGTGATGACTGAGTCCGTGAGTAATTCTCCATTCAAATGACGACATCAGACTGAGATCAATGTAATATTTTCGCCAACTATCCCTGCCATGGGCAAAATTATGTGCACACGACAGGCAAAAATCTAGCACTATTCCAGCTAGTATGAGCACGAGGAAGGATTCCGACCAAACGCCCACAAATGAGAGTGCAACGAAAGATGCAGCCAATAAGTCTTGACCAATTTTAACCTCCACAGTGGGCTCAGTTCCAATTTCCTAAGTAATGGAAACATACATGAATGCTTCCTCTCAACTCTATTCGTGGCTTTTTGTCAAATTCTGTCAGTAGGCTCTGAAAGCAATCAACCACGGCAATGTTCATGACCCTGACCGATTGGCTGGCGCCCTACCTTTAAAATAGGCTCTGCTCGTCTCTTGAGCGTTTTATAGAAGCCATTAGGCTTGAGAGTGTACGGTGAGTTCCTTGGCGTAGTAGCATCCTTCACGTAATACTTGGCCAAAATCTTCTCTGTTTTCTCAAAGTTGACTATGTGTGAAGCCTCAAAGGCTTCTGTGATATCCGTCCCTCGCGAGTTGTAAATAAAGTCAGCTCCTCCTGGGTGTTTGTAAACAAACTTTTCCAAATCATACAATTTGTCATGAACTCGCCACAGGTCGCCGACGTCGTCGTCCTTCCGCTTATCTGCATATCAAACACTTTCTCATACGTTGACTCAGCAAGCTCAACTTTTTCTCCCAGCTCGAGAAAGATAGCGCGGTCCTTTTCACAACCGAATTTTAGATGCATGTACCTTCCAGCCAGTCAAAAGCATCAGTGAAAATTCCGTTTCTTTTCCCAGTGTACTTCCGCAAGTTTCCAAAAGTTGACTTCAAAGCAACTTCAGCTCCAGCCTCTACAGGCACGTGGTTTTCTTTACGTGGATTCATCTTGTTCAGCTCCTCCTGAAAGTCAAAGTTCACTGCACTGTTAACGTTGAGCTAAATAAACTGATAAATGCACAGACTTGGTCAGTAAACGAAGTCATTCTACACAGGCCTGAATTTGGTGGTTTTAAACGCGATTGCGCTTATTCATCCCAATTTAAGCAGTGTAATTTTAGCACACAACAGTATTTTGATGCTTTTTAGAAAACGAACGACTTCAGCGTGCAGTGATCTACCTCTCAGAATCCAACAACAACTAAAAGGCTTCAGCCTTAGTCCTTGCTCCATAGAGTCAGCGTTCACGCTGAGTGATCAGCTGTCAGCTTGGGTGAGCTGGTGACCATGAGCCTGTGGTCTGCCTCTCAAAAACAGTAGTCTGTGTTCCACAACAGTAGGGGAGCTGCAAAACACTCAAAATTGCGTTGACCATGAAAGATAGCATACTTGTGTTTTGTTACGTAAACCCCCCCTAAACCATAGTCGAGAAAACGTGGATGCTTCTGGAGGAAGACCATGTGATGTAGTTCTATACACCACCTGACCAGCTACTCGATCATTTTGTGATAAGGGCTGCTGAAACATTATTTTGGCACAAATAATCTTATCGCATTCATTTGTTACAGCAATAACAATGAGACTTGCTGGCTTACCTTGTAATGCTCTACTCTGTATTTCAGCAACTCAAGATGCAGTATCTAATGCCGAAACGTATTCAAGATAATTATAAACCTTTGCCTAAAGAATTGGCATCAGTCGTTATCTTGACAAAAACATCGCTCGACAAATCTCCTTCGAAATGCAGCTACATTACTTTCGCGAACAAGCTAGAAACTAGAAACTGTGTTCCAGTTTAGTTCCCACTAATTACTTGTCGCTGCGGTGGTAGGTGACCCTTGGCTTCATCAAACAAAAACCATGTGCTACAGTTACATTAGACTGTGACTGTAAGTGTGGAGGCAAATAATCAATGGCAACGCAACAATATTTCTTCAAGACCTTATAAGGTACAGGTTTTGCCTACTTTTGTCTTTCCATGTATTCGCAGATGATTCTTCCACAAATCAAAGGGATAAAGTTTCCTCTTTTGACCGTTTCACTTGCACAAAATATGAGCATTGATGCCCTTCCAGCATATTAACCCACTGAAGCATTTTGATACTTCCCTTTGGACGAGGCCGCCATCGGAACACTAGACAAGATCGTTGAACCATGTCTTCATAAGTGCTGGTGTCGTATCCACTTTCTCTGAGAGAGAGAGAGAGGAAAGTGCGCCATTCATCCGGAATCTTTTCAGTCAAAAATTACATGCCAAATTTTTATTTATTACCAGCCGACTTTATCTTTGTACGAGAAATTCATTGAACAAAGTAACTTGCTCTTCCCGTACAAGTTGTCTAATCTCGCGTCCGAGCGCCGCAACGGAACCCATTGTCATATTAATCACGCATTGGTTCATTTCCTCTCGCAACTGAAAGGAATCCGTAACAACATACTGTAACATGTTAAATCCACTTTTCTTTTCCCACAGGCTCTTGCCACATCCACCCACAAGGGGCTGTGCGAGACATGCAACTGTAACAAGGTTTTCCCAGACCTTTCAAACTTGGTCCAATAATTGCTCGACGAAGAATTTCCCAGTAACTGAATTAAAAATAGCGAGTAAAACTACATATAACCCAGCACACAACCGACTTCAAGAGCTCACGCTGAGAGCAGGTGTCATCAATTATTGCAAAACTACGTTTTTTCCTACAACACGATGTCGTGCGGACAGAATGTGTAAACAATTAAATTTTTATCTTCCTATTTGGTAAACATGCACAGAGTGAATGAGCGAGGGACTCGTTGGACGAAAGCACTACAGCATACAGGCTTGATTAGTTTTTCTTCCGTTTGCTCGGCTCTACGCGTGCCAACTGGCGGAGACAGCCTAGGTACAACTCCCACTGTGTTATTGGGGGGAAACTTTCTCCAAATTCTTTCAAATGCTGCTTATACACATCCTGGAGGTACATCAGCTTGGAGTGGCACACAGTTGGAAAGAGATGATGGAGGGAATGATTCCCGAATGTGATCATCACGAGGAACAAATTATCCGTCCAGTGGCCGGGCCTGTCCCTGACTGCGTCTAGTTGACATAACCTGTCGCATAACCGTTACCGTGTTACAGTAGTCAGGCAGCTGTAGAGATGAAAGAAGCAGAATCAGCTAGCTGCATCATCTGCATTTTTAAACAACCTACCCAAAATCCGGGTCCTGACGGGCCTCGTCTCCATCGTGGAAGATGTCCGGATGGTGGTGAGCGGCGTTGATGCCAATCAGAAGGAGGACCCACGAACAGACGCAATGCATTACTAGCCATCCGCGTATCCCAATCTGCATAAAAAGTTTACGATTTCCACGGTACTGGTGGCTTCATGCGTTAAATCATTCATAAACGATGGGCATAAAAAACTTAAAAAAAAAGCGGTACATATGCGGAAAACTTTTACCCAGGTACTTGGCGCCGTTGCTACAAGGAGGACCAACTCAACCCAGCCGATCGCATGCTCCCACCGAAAGTCTTGCTTTTTCAATACGATCCTTTTCCACCGCGCAATAAAAGCCGAAAGGAAAAATGTCACCAATATCCAATGGTAATAAATACCCGATGCATAACGCTGTGCTGTGGTCTTCCCCTTCTTTGGCAAGAACTGGAGTAAAGGTTCGAACATGGAGATTTCATAGTCCTGTTAGGAAAGTAAGGTTGCAATTAAGCATATGTTACAGAATGGTTCATCAGTCTTTGCTTGTTTTCATCGAATGCTATCTCGTTGATGCCTACTGCCTCTACCCACATGCAGCATTCATTAGATCATTGCATAAGTAGGGTGCATAACCTATCCTAACTGGGCTCAAATCATTTGCACTTCCGCGATTCGCTCTAAACTTCAAGTAAAAGTTCATAGACAACATACCATAATTGTGTTCGGATAAAGGTGATGGCTTAATGAATGGCTGATTCTCCATTCGTACGATGAAAGTAAGGTCATATCCCAGTAGTACGCCCGCCAGTTGTCTCGTAGATGTAGGAAATTGTGCACCGACACCGTGGCGAAAGCAAGCACGGCTCCCGCCGCGACACTGGCAAGAATATAATTCTTTTCCACTCCGTAAAAGCACAAGAGCATGCTCAAAAGAATGAGAGAGTCGGTCAAAACTCGTACGAACAACGTGGGAGAAGTTCCGACAGCCTAATTATAGAATAAAATGGTCTATTAATTCAGTTTCTTGTTACTCGACATTCCTACCCTACAAATCTTTCCAAGGTACAATCGCCCAATCTATCAAACAATTTAGGAAAATAAAATTCCAGCAGTCTTTCACAAATCTTACCTTAAGTATAGGCTCAACTTTCAACTTTAGTGTTTTGTAAAAGCCATCCTCTTTGAAAGTATATGGAGACATTCGCGGGGTGGTCGCAGGTCCAACGTAAAACATGGATAGCGTTGATTCCACAAACTTTGCGTTTACAATATGCGAGGTTTCAAAAGCCTCCGTTATGTCAGTTCCTCTCGTCATTTCCAACCATATCGAACCCCCTGGATGCTTATGAATGAAGTCGTCCAAATTGTAAAGCTTGTCATGAATCCGCCAGAGCTTGCCAACATTGTCATTGATCTTTTTCCCTGCAATACAGTTGGTTAGGTTACGCACAGCTGCCCGAGCGACATCAAAACGAGATTCACATCAATCAACGAAAATTTTAATTACCCTCGAGCCAATCTAATGGAGATTCAGAATCGTCTCTCCTAGCCGGATACTGATGGATGCCGGGAAAACTAGACGGACTATTTGTTCCTTCCGCCATGTTGGTAAGGATGTTTAAGAAAACGGTAAGAACGCAAATGACTCGATGCTAACGCACAAAAGAACTGTCATCAGCACTTGAAAATCATCAATTCCAGAAGATAAGCTTATGTGCACAACTTTTCGAGCTAAGATTACAGATAAAGATGTTCGTGTTTTTCCAATGAGTGAGTGACTGCATATTCTAGGAATACCGTTGTGTCAAATGAGCATTGCATTCTTACAGCCGAGACACTCGGCTTACTCTGTTTGTCTTGCTGTAGCATCCACATACATTTGAAGAGCCGATACAGTTTAAGTTGGTAAGCCTATATCAGATAACCTTTTGTACATTTCGGGAAAATGTAATGAAAGGACGAGATTGTGGCCACCGTTGGCCTCCGTTCAAGGAGGTCAAAGTCGATAAGGCCATTACATCTCATCTTTATGACTCATCTTTCATAAAACTACGATGACCTTTCGAATAGGTTATGCTAATATAAGTCGGGCTTTTCTTATTAGCTGCTGCCACAATTGGGCGACATTGGGCGACATTGGCGACAATTGCGACATGACTAATATACGTGAAAAACCCATAATTGCTTTCAGATGTGGGAACCCCGTTTCCATGTCCAGTTGCCTTGACGGCTTTTCCAGTGCGCTATCTACCATTGCAATTGAATTGGAAATGAACGGGGTTCTAAACGTAGAATAACATCATCAGTTTCCAAGGTAACGGTGACGCTCCAAATCATTGTCAAGTCCGTATTTGAAAGTATGGATGCCGGCATTGGCGCGATTAAATACGCGCTTTTGTCGCGAAAATCAAGAGAAACGTTTTCTTTGCGTCTGATTTTATTGATCCGCTTTTACCGTCATGCTCATTAACGTCTTCGGTGCGATGATGGTGCTATTACTGCAATTCCCTTTTCCTCCTCAAGCTTTGCGTTTGCTGCTTTCTTCTTTACTTCACTTGATCCAACTTTCTGTTTCTCTTATACGCTGCACTGCAATGTTGTCAAACGAGAAGTGAAACACATATTATCATCACGCTACGCTTTCAACCAAACTGTAGCTATCCTTGGAACGTCGGTACAACAGTGGAGGAGACCTCAAAGCATGAGAGCTCAAAGCATGAGACAGATGATCCAGAGATCCAGGTCCAGAAACCACAAGCTGTCACTTGACTTGTATTGATTTCTGGATTTTTTATTTTTTATACCACACCAATACAGAACACGTTAATGAATACGTAGTGCCAGTTAGTAGAGTGAATCTTGCATTACACTTAAAAAAATATTGTTGCTGAATTATCAACTCTTTTAGTTATTCATCATTTCTTATATTACGATTAAATACCTTTGTCAAGCTGTGAACAAAGCTGGTATGTTTCATCAGTGCTGTAGACGTATAAATGCACGTGTTCAACAAGTGAAAATTCTCGATTCATGAAGCTAAATCTTAAGAGGTGGTTACAAATCGCGATTCGTAGGTAATACTCTGATAATTTAACCCCCAGGTGACCGTGACCGTTAATGTAGCTGATAGATCGCGATTTTAAGGCGACAGCTCATCAATAAACGGTTTCGCGCATTGATCCACTTCAAATCTAAATCAAATTCTCAATTTTTGAACGCAGGTTATCGTTACCGAGCAAATGTTAGTTTGTCATGGCAGCTAGTTCATCTAGTGCAGTCTTGGATGATAATCAAAGTACGAAAAGAAGTGGATCGCCGAGTCAAAAGAGTCAAACTTCAATAGATGATCCGGATAGCTTAGATTTGACTGGACCTAACCCAACCAGAGATGCCTTGGCTGATGGAATTGTAACGCTCTTGTCGCCTACCTTAAAGACTTTGGATGACGGTGTCTTGTCGACCAAGTAAGTATGCTTATAGTCTAACGGTTTGTTATGCCTCTAGTATTGTGATGAATTTAATCAATGCACAATGGCTAAAAGTTTCGTCTTTCAGCTGTTTATTGAGATTTCTTTGCAACGATAAAGAAGTGTCAATGACATAATGTTTTTAGGCGTAGCCAAGAAGAACTATCCGAGCAAATCTCCTTGTTGACCGATCAGCTGAAACTACTCGCTGCAGATCAATTGTGCCCTATTGACCTTGACGGATACGTGAATCGCCTAGGAACCATTAAAGGCAAAATCAATGTGATTTCTTCAGTTCTTCATGCTGCTCAGGTGACCCAACGTGAAAAAGCATTTCATGGACGTATGTAGCATTCTGATAATGTTGGATACTACCTTCACAGGAAACACTCAGTTCAGTCCATGAGCACGCAGTCAAAGAAGTTTCCCGACGTAAACCACTACTGGAACCTTCGCCTGTCGCGAGCCCTGCCGTAGCAGGTCAGTCAAGAGTTGGTAACACGTCTTCTGATCGCCTAGATGAAAGTGTTCAACCGAGCAAGGTCGAAGAAGACGATGACTCAGCATCTTTAAGCGACTGATACTTTTTCGTAGCCTAATTCATATACGTGTTATTTGAATTATTTCTCAGATTGGCTATTCAGTAGCCTGGTTTAAGTTTTTGTAATCGTGTCACTCAAATCTACCGTGAGCTGATCTAGACTTTGTTGTACTTAAATTTTCGTTTGGTGCACAACAAATTGTGTATAGGTGCTAGTTCCATAGCTTTGTAGCTCGTTATGGAAACGCCAACAATACCTAGTAACACACCTTTTGATGAAATGGTGTACGAGCCAGCAGAGGACTCATTCTTGATGCTGGATGCCTTGGAAATGGACCTTCCAAAATGGATCTCTGAGCAAGAGAACGTGGAAAGACCGCGCAATATTATTGCCCTTGAAGCAGGATGTGGCTCTGGAATTTTGTCCACTGCTCTTGCAAAGTTTAGTTTAAATGAAAAAATCAATGTGCCTGTTCTGTATGCATTGGATGTGAACGCAAGTGCATGTGCGCTTACAAAATTAACTGCACAGAGCAATGGCGTCGCAAGTATTATTGAGTCAATCACAGCTGATGCGTTGTGTACTCCTAACATGTTTCGGGGTATTAAGTTTGACTTGATACTTTGCAATCCTCCTTACGTTCCTGTGTTACCAGAAGAAAGGTTTGGCAACCCGAGCGATAAGAATAACTGCTTAGAGAAATCATGGGATGGAGGTCCTGATGGAAATTCTTTCATAATTCCATTTTTAGCAGTTTGCCCGAGTTTGTTGAGTGATAAAGGTGTTCTTTACTTGTTACTTAGTCATTGGAATTCTCCAGAGTTTCTTATGGAAGTCGTAGCAAAGAAGAATGGGCTCGCAAGTAAACAAGTCATTTATAGGGTAGCTGGTAGGGAGCGGCTAAGTGTTTGGCGCTTGGAGAAAATTAAGATATGATAACACGATATTTTTGCAACTTCCTCCGAAATTTTGTATAGCAGACGAGTCACCGCTGCAATTCGTCCTACCAACTGTGGGTGGGTGGCTACGTACCTTACCTCTTTTGTACGCAACTTTAGGCCATGTTATGATTCGGAACTACGTATAAGTTTTGTACCACTGTGACGGTAAAACTTAAAAAGCTTGGTGTTCCACGGAAGTTGTCTAGTTGCTGTGTGTGAGCTAAGGTTAGATTTAAACATTCCATGTATTTGATGCCAACAAATGTATGAAAAAGTTTTCGTGAATCCTAACAGTAATTTTAGAATACATTCTTCAAATAACATTTCTGACTTATCGATCTTCTCTGGTGCAGTGCAAGTAAGTGTATTCACTTTTATAAGATCCTGGCGAGGTGCTCTGGTTTAAGATCAACCAACGCCCGATCGCAAGATTCGATAGCATGTTTTCTGCAGGTCGATCTGCTCTAACTGAAGAAATTAATGCGACGGACTGTTTAGCGAGGGTTAAATTCCAATGTATTTTCGGTCTTCTCCCGATAATGGTTTCGAGGAAATCACACGTGTTTTAAATGTTATCTTTTGCGTCAATGTATTGATGGTGTGTGAACATTATCTCTTGCACTTGTACCAAGTAAAATGTTTTCTTCTTTATAAAAGTCAAAGCCACTATGTTCAATTCTACAGCATGTAAGGGCTTACCTACTACACAATCAAATAGTAATCTGGAGCTTAATAAACCAAATAACAAGATGTTAGTGACAGTGTTTGAAAAGATTGTACCAGTTAGCAAAATTGGTGTCTACGTTAATTTTGAAACTCCCTAAGTTTCAACGAATGAACTAAACAGTACAGTAGAGAAGGACCCTAAGAACTTTGAGGCAGTACCAAAAGAACAGACTAGTCCACCCAAGCGATTCTAGCTTTATGCAATCAATCAGCCATTAGAACTTCAGCTCGCTGTCGTTAAGATTAAGACCAACGCATCAAGTAGTTTAGGGCATTACTTCATAATTGTGTAACGGACAGTTATACAAACTTCATAACACCTTTTACATTTACCGTCCGACCGAACCGTCGGAAACCTACACACAACTGCAAAGGATAATCATAGGAATGAGGAAAATATTGGCAATGTACTAACTGTGTACTGCTTCTATACTGAAATTGAAAATTAACTCTGCAAATCTGACAGGGGGCCTGTTTTTAGGGCCAAATGCTCAAAGATAACGACATTGGTTTAACACGAAACCAGCAATATGGTAACTACAGCGCTTTCACTTTCAATTGCTTCATCTTCGGCTGCTTTCTCTTTTTTTCGCGCTTTTGTTCTCTTTCTTCCCATCGGCGTTGTTTCTCAGGATCATCTTCCTGCAATTATATCAAAGAAAGCACAAGGTTCAGCAAGGAAAGTAATCACTAAGTGACTGGGTTAGTTAAAATGGTTGCAACAACTGATTCTAACCTGCAGAATCCGTTCTTTTTCTAATCTTCGTTTTTCCTCTCGTCGGACAGCAGCAGCTTCAGCCCGTGCAACGTGTGTCTGCTTCATGAACGCTTCTTCGACTTTGGCACGATTTTTGTCCGTTTTCAATTTTCCCTATTCCAGTCAAAATGTTTCAAGTGAGCTTATCTACTTATACTTCAAACCATTAGAGGCACTTTCTGTTATCTAGTAAACTCAATTACCTCCTTGGAAAGTCTAAATCTCTTGAGGCGGTCAATAGTATGGAACACAAATTGTAAAAATGGTTTGATCTCTTCACTGGCATCATCTGCATTGTTGCCGGAGGAAGTCGTAGGTAAGGCAAAAGTGAAAAATAGGAAGCGTCGTACTTCAGGCATCTTGAGTAGGCCATCTTTGGCGATATCCCTGAGCAAAAAAATATTTTGTTCAGTGAATGACGCGGCTTAATGTTTTTTTCAGGAAATGGACCAAAAGAAAAAATTGAAAACTTACGGTTCCTGAGACCGAAGACCCGAATATTGGTCAGTAAAATGGATTGACTCGATCAAATGCGCAAACTTATTTATCACAGCCGTGGTCCGAGTATCCAAAATTCCAGTCGCAACTTCTCCAAGCTCCGACATAACAACAAGTTGAGAATTCAGCCCATACTTTTCCCCGGGACGTTTATCGGAGCAATAATTTATTAAATCATTCAACTCTTTTGATATTTTCACCGCAGTTTTTTTATTCGCGACTGCAAGCACAACTTGATCCAAATCTTCCTTTCCCATTTCCACTTGTAGTCTAACTAAATCTCTTTGAGGTCGAAAGATGTTGGAGAGAACGGACACCAAGTCTTGTCGCTGGAAACCACAACAATCAATTACTAGTGCAGGTTCAACAAAATGAACTTGGACTTTTAGTTCAATTTAAGAAGCATTACCTTCAACAATTTTAATTCCACTAGCATTCCTTCACAACAAGTACGTCCAGAACACCAAAGCTGAAATTGAGAATCAGATAGCTTCTGGTATCGTTGACCGCCCTGGTCATCATCCACCCGCGCGTTGTCTCCCAGCATGGCAAAATTTTCATCCAAAATATTCCAATTAATGTCAAAAAACGACATAGCGATCTTCTGATTCTTATATCTTCCCATGACATAGTTAATGAGATAAACAGCTATGCCACCAATAACGAGTAATTCAGACCAGTACGCCTGCCACCCTCTCATTGGCATGGGTACCGGTGTAATGGTCAACTTGGGCGGTGGCACATCTCGTCGCCGGGCCGACTCATCTATGTCGAATTCGTCCTCTTCAACAGCATCAAAATCATCATCCTGGAGCATACAAAAGCCACTGTTACATCAGTTATTTCATCAAATAGACGCAGAGTGTACCAGTAGATTATCACCACATTTTGACTTTACCTCAATCACAACTTCATCATCATCAACCGGAGGTTTCTCCCTTCTGTCGCTGGATCGATCTAGCCCACCAGAATCTTCCTGTTCAAGATTCCCTAAAATATAAATTTACACCCTTTACCCCTGATTTACACAATCTTTCAACTGATGAGCTCATTCCCCCAAAAATAGATAGAATCAACTACCTACCTTCCTGTGGGGACCCATCGCTCAAGTCATCCTCCACCTTCTGTTTCGGCGATGACTTTGGAAAGTCCTCATCGAAGTCATCGTCAAATTCAGAAAAATCATCCTCATCAGCGCCTTGATTGTCTGAACCGAAAACTGCTATGTGGAAAACGCAGCCGATCAACGCGACGGCCAGTAAAACACTTAAGGTTTTCATTGTAATGTAGGTTGCCAAATGTATAAACACAATTCACAGCAGCAACAGTTTAATATCCCTCAATGTATTTCGATATAACATTCGAGCTAGTTCTGGCGATCAAAATTGTCTGTATTCAGCGTCATCGAAGGAAATCCTATAACTGTTTAACGCAGTGGCACTTAATTCTATTATTATTGACGCAGGTTCCGTTCATACCATAAATACACTAATGTCTTTCGATAAATTTAACTTACACAATGAAATACAACTTAACGCAGCTTGCATGAACACAGCTTTACGGGGTCACCTAATTAGCAGCACTTCGGGAACAACAAAAATAGAAGAGTCCGCAAAACCTACGGACTGACTTTTTCCTCGTCACAGAACAGCTAAACTATAGCTTTAATACACTCGACAACCTAAAGGTGAGACTCGCACATCCTTACGTTTAGCACACCGCACCGGTCAAATTTTCTTCGCCACGAGCAGAATAAAAACAGGCCTTGAATCAGAGACCAGAGAATAGAGGAGAGATTTTGTTCAACACATATGTATATATGTTTGAAATATATATGCACCTATCCGCAGTAATAAATTTAATTTAATTGTCAGAATTAGGTAAGAACTTGTTATCATTAACCACAGTTACACAGAATCCCTGTAAATTCGTCGTTGTCGCTGTTTGTGCATGGAACACTATCTCAGCATACATATATATATACTAGAAGAACAACTGAACATGAACAATATCCACAATCATAAAATCATACTCCTGTAACTATGATCGGATCCGTCAGAAATCTTTAACTTTTTATTGAACAGGAATGATGATGTTTATGGAGGAAGTAGCTAGGTGTAGATGACGTTGGTCTTCAAGCCTCTGTATGAGCATGGAGCGTAAAATATGATAACGGTAACCCGGCAAAATGTTCATGATTCTAGCTTTTTCATCCCAAAAATATCAAAGGCAAAATTTCAGCGAATCCAAAAAACTCAGACTGCTTTACCGGAAAGGAATGGCCATCAAGCAGAGCTTACGACCATCTAAAACCCGGTGTGTCAAAGTCTGGAATAAGGAAGATAGAAGTTTGTTTTGAATGCTGCGTATTCTTTTTCAGTTGAGACATGACGGGCGGCGAAGCCGAACCGGACAATAACCCGGTGTGGTGGTCAGGTGCACACGTTTATCCCTATGGTCGGTATTATGTATCAGGTAAGAACAGGATGAGCATCAGCATGGATCGCTTGAGATTCTTTTCTGTCCGTCAGCTGTTTATCACTTTTGGTCCTGGTTGAGTCAGTAAAACAGTCTTCAAATTAAGCCACTATACAGCAAGTCCTAGGGTACCAGACGTCTACACATTTTGTCTCTGCGGCAGTGATATGTCAGCAGCTCGGTATCGTTACAGTACAAGTACAGTGGCTAGGAANCAGTCTTCAAATTAAGCCACTAGACAGCAAGTCCTAGGGTACCAGACGTCTACACATTTTGTCTCTGCGGCAGTGATATGTCAGCAGCTCGGTATCGTTACAGTACAAGTACAGTGGCTAGGAATAATTCTAACCTATACTCGATTGAAACTTTGGTTTGTACAGAAACCATTTAAGACAACTGAGCCTACAATTCATCCCTCCCGAGCTACCACAGGTTGTCAAATTAAGTAAAACTCCAGCTCCGCAACAGCACCAATCAACAGCGGTACCATGCTATAATATAGCAATAGAACGCAGCAAAAACGTTGCGCCGGCAGCTACCCTCAATGTTAGAAAATCTAATGCATGCTAGGCCAAATCACCACGGATACAAGCTACTAGTAAAAAGACTTTATCCAAGATTCGTCCCGAAAGAATTATTGTGAAAACCCTTCTTGTTCTTAAGTATTCTTTTCTCAATTAAACAAGTGAAAAGGAACACTTGGACTTACTGTGCCTGCTATTGGAGTCTAAAATGAATTACATCGAAGTTATATTTTATTTACTGTTCATAATTGTGACTGCATTGGGATGGTTAACAAACAGCTGCAGCCAACGGATTCCACAGCCTTTGGTTGCCTTCTGTCATTTTGGAAGAGCAATCAAAGATTTACAACAGTCCTACTTTGTGAAATTAATACAAGTGCCTAAAAGGTAAGCCAAAAGCGTCCTGGCGTGACAATTGTGAAACTTTTGGAGCACATCATTATAAAAAGAAAACGTTCAATTTTCCTAGCTGGTTCGCACATTTCTACGTTTACGCAGTAGCAGTACAAGCTTACGTTCTGTCTTCAACCATCAGTCTGGTTTTCAATTGCGGAAATTCCAGTTCCAGAGAATCCAACGTTGTACTCCGAGGTCTGAGAAGTCTGAAAGCTGGAGACAGCCCCGGAAGTATGAATGTTAAAATACACTGAATATAAGCGATATTTCTGATTAAGTTAGACCCGTAATTAATTGCTTCAGTTTCACTTTAGCTCCCACCGTTATTACCTTGCTCGTCAGTGTCATGTTTTTTTGCCACTTGGGGAGAAGGTTGTACGAGACTTGCTTTGTAAGCGTCTTTTCTGGAACTAAGATGAACATTGCTCATTACCTTGTGGCGTTTTTTCATTACACTGGGTCCGCCCTTGGTATTGTGGCACATTCATACTGTTACGCCGTGGATGAAACTAGTTACGATAGGCAGTGCAACAGAATTAATTTGTCCGATCTCGGCACATGGCAGTGCATTGGATTCATCATGTTTCTATACGGCTCATGGGAACAAAACCGGACACATCGTTACTATGGGCAACTGCGGAAGGGAAAAGGTAAACGCAAAGTCAAGACTTTCGCCATTATGAAAATGTTGGAAATAATGTTTCTATACGGCTCATGGGAACAAAACCGGACACATCGTTACTATGGGCAACTGCGGAAGGGAAAAGGTAAACGCAAAGTCAAGACTTTCGCCATTATGAAAATTTTGGAAATAGCCATTTCTTGGAATGAGAAAAGATTAGTTTTCTAAGCAAATCCTTTCTGTTTCAGACAATCATGTCGTTTCACTCCAGCATAAAATTCCTTCTGGAGGATTGTTCGACAAGGTGTCTTGCCCAAATTATTGGGGAGAAATACTCATATATATATCACTTGGCTTCATGTTTCATTACAAAAATCCTACTTGGAATGCAATTTTACTGTGGGTGATCGGAAACCAGGTGAGCTGAAGCTGAAGTTCTTACGAAAATTTGAACTAATTCTTGATGGCATCAATTTGCCATGTTGCCATACATTATTGGTCGTTTTTGGTAGGTCACTGCGGGAATAATGAATCACAACTGGTACAAACGAACATTTCCAAACTATCCCATCAATAGGAAAGCTGTTATTCCGTATCTTTTATGAATAAAAGTCATGAGCCATGTCACATATACGGGATTAATCGAATAAATCTACAATAAAGATGCTCACTTTACAATTTCAATGGAACTGTTCTACTAACTTGTTCTCTACGTTAGCTGTATTTAATTCGACAGTCGGAAACTAGACCATCACCAACAGGTGTATTGAACAAATACTCGAAGAATAACATAGACAAGCGTACATACTGCCGTTCTCCTAACTACGTCTTGCAACTCCGAAAAACTTTAGTACCAATAAATAATCAATAGTTTCACCTTATTTTCATCACAATAGTGTTTTTAACTCATAATAAAGCTATACGGGTAGCCATGTGCTTTAGACTTAAAAATGGAAAGAATCATTCCAAAAAACAGGGCGAACATGCCCAATCCAGCGACAAGAATAACTCGACGTTTTCTTATGTCCCCCTTTCCCTTCCCAGCTTCAATGATCAAAATCATTCCTAATGTGATCGCAGCACCTGAAACAGTATTAAACAAAAACATTAATTCAGTTATCCAGCACTGACTAAACTAAATTTGCAACACTTTACCCAAACCAACATCCATGATAAAAGCAGAACGCTTAATTGTAGTATCAGAACTGCTGAACTGTTACTCACTGAGAAGAAAGACGATATAAGTTTCAACGACTAGCTGTCCCTGTGAGGAACGGTGAATGTAAGAAATGCCATTTTGAGTGCGCTGCACAACTGGAGGTCCTCGAATCTGGTTCCACATTTGCCCAGAAGTCATGCAGAAGACCACGAACTGTGAAATAAAGAATAATGCAATAATCAATGCAAAACATAGCAAATCGAAGTATTCTTAGCATTTCTTATCAATTTACCATTGATGCCAGTCCCCACGCGTTTCGGTTGTAGAGAAACTCCAAGTTATTGCGTTTCAAATACAACAACCCTCCGACAACAACAGAGACAATTATCAAAGCCATGGTACCGGAATAGTTCGGTGGTCTGAAAACTCGAATCTGAAATTCGCACGATTTAACAATTACTCCAAGGTTGAAAAGCCAGCAGCGAGAGTGACATCATATTGAACATGCTCAACAAAGGAATGAATACAAATCATGAGTTCACCTACCTGTACATCAGTTCTTTCTGCAATCCACCTTGCAATGGCTTCAGCTTCAACTCCAAATCTCTGAATATCCATCTTGTCTTGAGCTTGAGATTTTCCTTTCGGGGGGAAGTGCACAAACACGGGGGCAGTGTATAATTTCATGGCTTGAAAAATTGGACCAGCTTCGTCAAAATCAACGAGTGCAAAGAACAGTTTATTCGAATACACTTGCGAATTGAACCGGAATGAGTTAGCGACGATGGTAAATTCTTCGTTAGCAGCACCGCAGATTGAACAGCCTCTTTGTGGCGATAGTGCAGTGAACATAGCAATCACAGAATAGTTTCGGGGCGAGCCTTTAACGAATTCGTTAAACTTAGCTACGTTCATCCTGACGACAGGTCTTTTATTGCTCAGGTCTGTCAGCTGTTGTACCCTTTCTGACAAACTTAAAGTAGAACCCTGAAACGAAATGCAGAAAACCATTGTCAAGGCATGCTCTTTTACTGGCTCTGCGCTATTAAAGTTGACATTTAACGAGATGGTGCAATTAGCAAAAAAATAAATAACAACATAGAGAATTATAAAAACATATTTTTTTAAAATATTTGTCAAGCGACATTTCTCGTGATAATCCTGTTTCACGTACCTCTTTCTTTTTGGAAACATTGCCTTGTACATAAGGTACAATGCACACGAGCAATAAAAGAGCCAATTTTTTCATCCTTGAGTTAAGAATTGACGAGGCCATTATGCTAAAGTTCTAAAATTTGGACCATGAATCCTTTCAACCGGCAAAATGGTAAACGTCAACTCGTGGGTTCTGTTCTAATAATCTGACGTGGCACTACACTAAAAGCAAGATATTCCTAAGCTGAATATGCTGGAAGGAGAAAACTCGTTAATTTCGTTGGTTGTCATGCGTCAAAAACCTTTTAAGGTTTCAAGCGGCCACTTTTACCGTACTCCCTATCCGTCGACAACTTTACCATTCTCAGCGGCAATGTATGTATATTACGTGTACCAGTCGGTGAGGTGCTCCAGCTCTACCTTTGCAATTTCTGTCTGAGAATTTTATATAAACAGCACAGCAGCACATGTGATCGATGACGACGTTAGTTATTGGACGGATGCCTTTTGCAGGTTTTCGCGAAGCTCTCAGCTGCATTTTGGAATTATGTAACGAAGACAGCAGGGAAAAGTGATGTAAAAAGTGCGACGGCAGCCTCGGTTAAGGTGAAAGGTTTCAAGCGGTCACTTTTACCGTACTCCCTATCCGTCGACAACTTTACTATTCTCAGCGGCAATGTATGTATATTACGTGTACCAGTCGGTGAGGTGCTCCAGCTCTACCTTTGCAATTTCTGTCTGAGAATTTATAACAGCACAGCAGCAGCACATGTGATCGATGACGACGTTATTGGACGGATGCCTTTTGCAGGTTTTCGCGAAACTCTCAGCTGCATTTTGGAATTATGTAACGAAGACAGCAGGGAAAAGTGATGTAAAAAGTGCGACGGCAGCCTCGGTTAAGGTGATAACGTCAATTATATATATATTTGCATGATTAAGCTCAGTTAATTAAATTTTCTTCAGAGTTGAGAAGGAATTCAACTGATGAAATACTACAATCATAATTTTTTGAAGCAGTTAATTGATCGAAAACTTTGAAAACTGCTGTAAGTGCTAAATTCTTGATTTCCTTCTTTGCATCCAGGTATATTGAGTCATTAGGACGGAACAGGGCAGGATTATTCGAATTCACTATCTCACCTCAGTATACCATCAAAGTCATGGCTGAACGCAAAGGTGAATTTATGCCCAAAATCAACTTAGAGAAGGATAAGAATTTGTTAAATCAAGCTCAATTGGATTATATGAAACTTGCTCAGGCAAAGAACACTGGTAAGTGCTGGGAAACAAAATGGAATGTATAGATCTATACAACGGATGGACTGGTAAGCTTGTAATTGATTTCGTGTACGATTTCAGAGCGAGTACAAAAATTGAAGCTTCTAAGGAGACGGAACGTTGCTACTGCTGGAGCATTAGGCTTTAGTGTCCTGGCCATATTTGGATACTCTATGTGGTCAGTAGGGAATGAAAAATTTTTAGATGAACCTCATAAAAATTAGCCAGAACGTCATCCAAGATTTTCTTTTTTAAAGAATTTCACTTGAATAGTCTTTAGTTTTGATGTGTTGCATAACGTTCGCGTGTTCGGTTTCATAAGTTTAAACATTCGGTCAAGGAAAGTAGCTATACTAACAGTAACTGTGGTTTCTTGAGGGCCGGAGCAACTGAAGAAGTACTAGACGAATACTTCAAAGTGCAGTCAAAAGTAAACTAACACTTACCAAAATGGGAGTTCCTACAAGCGTTGCTAGTGCGGCAGTGCGCCTACCACCTATGCCGTCCATACGAGAACTTCTGAAGATGTATAATCTACGCGCAATCAAGCAGTTATCACAAAACTTTATACTTGATGAAAGGATAAACAGCAAGATAGTGAAAGTGGCAGGTGACTTAACTGGGAAGCATGTATGCGA
>VRMD01000291.1:0-30311 GCA_009872375.1 Sminthurides bifidus
CGCAGATGCTTCGTCAAGCCTGTACAAGGGAAGGAGAGGAGGTGATGCTGTAATTGAGAGAAATAAATGGGTGCTTCATGCATCATCAGAGATAAAACCTAGAGCGATATTAGCCCCGAAATTCCTGGAAGAACATGGAGAAAACTAGCTTTCATCCTTTCTTCTATTACGGTCCGTTATCCCAACTTTGTTCTCTGGTTCCACTCTGGCCTGGCCCTTGCCATCTTGCAGGGAATGGTGCCTATGTCGGATTTGAAATCAGTTTTCTCTTTGCTTTCACTTTGGACACGTGTCCTTCAGAAGAGATCACTTACGGAACTATTTAAGCTGCGAGCAATATACGCTATGGTACGAAGTCTGGCTGCCAGCCTGCCTCCCGTTTACAAGTACCTCCTACACCAATTTCCTCTCGCTCTCATTTATTTCCAAACAATTGTTTCTCCTCCGGATCCAATTCAACAAATGTCAGCACCATCTTATCTGCTTTCACCACTTGCTTTCTCCGCTCTCTCTGTCTTGAACTTACGGTGGTGGTGGGGGAGGGTGGGGGCTGGATCTTCTCATTGGAATCGTTCAGTTGCTCCAGAGAGAGGAAATGCCAAGAATTTTCATACCCAATTCAAATCCTTGTTACGTCGCGGCTTTCCATTACCTTCTCCTGTGTTTTCTTCGACAGGAAGAGATGCAGGAGTTAAATTGAGAATGGGAGAAACGAGCCTCTGCCTCATGTAATCTGTCAATTTGTGCTATAGATCAATGAGCTCATTGATGAAAGTTCACACAATCTTCCGCCCTCCCTAAGGCCCGTGTGGGTGTCGAGTGCTCTGGCAGCAAAGTCCCTTCTATTTTGTACAAGCTTCTGACGGAGTTTCAAAGAAATTTCGATAATTGAACAACTTTCCTCGGAAAACTTTCACTTTCATTCAAGTCCAGGAGTTTGCAGCAAGGTAGTTGCTGGAGATGTTTTGCACCCATCCTTGGGGATTGCGGAACCCATGTATTACATCATGTTCAATCGTGGCCAGCGTTAGCAGTTTTGATGAATAACGGGAGTTGGGAACCTGGCTCAAAATTTAAGGTTTGCAAAATAAAAGTTATTACCCAGAGCTGGGTCTTAAGCTTTCAATATAGACTTTCATCTCTGAGTTGTTATTCAATCCTGGGCCTTGTTAATTACTTGGTGTTTGTAATTAGACGGCAGGTATGTAGTGGAGCGGTTTTAGATCAAGAACAAACCATAGTGTCGTATCACAAGAGGGTAGACGTGGGCGAGATTGTGTATACCAGGCCGCAAACCTGTTATTTTCGCAGACAGGTGAAATATGAAGGGCCGTAACTTTATGAATTAATGATACGCTCTTGGAAATCAAGAAAGATGCCGTGGACTGGAAAAAGAATTGGGGAAATTGCACTCCCCTCCACTTCATCTCCCGCTTAAGCAAGAATAATTACCTGGTCGACAAAGATTCAAGCGCGGATGATCAATCAGGATTAGTTGTTACTTATATCAGTTTCTTTGTGGAAATCCTTCACCACGAGACTCTCTATCATTCTCGTGATTCTAGTCATTTATACGCACATTCATTCCTTGTGAGTGGGAGGGAGGGAAATTAATAACACGCAATCAAAAAGCAGCTTCCGCCTCCACAGACTTTTGCATCGGAATAGATCCACGGCATCCATGAAAGTGAAAGAAACTTTTCACACGTTATCCGGCAATTTTAGAGAGGAGGAGGCCGTCGTCGACGACTACTCTCAATCCAAACATTGAATGCTTGTGGTGTCGAAACGGTTCGGAATTTTCAAAAACGGTTTGCACCACTGTTTTTACCATGGTCGAAATAGCTGGGAATTGCTGGTTTCCAAAAAACGCAAAAATGGCCCATTTTCGTAAAAATCGGAAGGCTAACCATCGTCGAATTTTGCGAAAATGGGTCATTTTCTGGGTTCTTTGAGATAGCAGTCATCCCTGGTGCATTCGATACGAGGAAAACGTCGATGCGAACCGTTTTCCAAAATTCCTTACCGTTTCGTTGCTATAGGAATTTAAATATTGGGATGACTTAGTCATCGACGATTCAATTTTAGATGGAAGGTTTGCAGATACTTCCAGACTGAAAGATCCAGCTGTGCATTACTTCAGCGTTACAATCCGCTATTCTCTCAGAATTTTCCCACTCAATCGTACTTTGTTAATGAAACCTTCTCGCAGAAATCCGCAAGACCGCAGTTTACCTCCTAGACGAAGGACCAGTTCCTTTTCCTCCTATTGTCCGTTTAGATTACAAACTTATTCAACATCATTTCACTCCTACTTCTTTTGTTTCACATCAGATTGAAATTTTCAATCCTTTCTAAGTTTATATTCGCACTGCAACTCTTCTTAACCAGCACACAGCAAGTGAGCACGTATCTTCAAGTATGTCATGGTCTTAGGAACATTGTGTCACTTGCAGCCATTTTTCACACCACTCTTTATCTTATTCTGCTACTGGCTTATCTCCAGAGTTGCCTAATATCCTCCATGTGGTGGTGACTCCCACCTGAATTTACTATCTGGAAGGAGTTGTCACCATCTTTGACTCCATGCTCATTCATAATAGACTGTGACTATGTGTTCTCCGTTGTATTTGTCATTTTCTAAATTAGGGCTTTTAGCTTCACCCACAAGCCATGGCGTTTCCTCGGAACTTGTTTAGTTTTCTTACAAGAGTAGCAGGAATTCTCCAGCTCCTTCTCCTTGTTACTTATCCGGATTTAGTTCATGATAAAATCCAACGTGACAAATATAATCCAGTCACTTTTCACCCAAAATATGTTCATAGCCTTCTGTGCTGGGACTTGAGCTTCAGCTCCGAAATTGTGCATGTACACCATGCTGTAGTCGTTGGAAGACAACCTGGCCGAGCCAAAGGGATGCGTACTCGAGATTTGTGGATATTTGCAATAAAAGAAACGTGGTGTTCATCTCTTTTCATGATTTCCTCTCCAAGTGTTACTTGTCATAGCTTAGCTTTTCATTTCCTGAAAAAGATTCCCATCCCTGCTCATAATTCATCCTTACAACGTCCTACAGAGGGAAAAGATGAGCTGTACTCGGGAAAAGAGAAATAAAATAAAACGATTACATTTTTCATACATTCCAACTAGGCCACCACCACATCCAAGCCCTGCAACCCTACAACCATCCGAGAGGCTCAAAGGATACTCCAGCAAAGGAGTTGGGACCGAATCCTTTCTCTAGTCTTCCTCTGGTCTTCTCTCCAGAATTTGATAATCGTCCCAATTTTTCACGCGATTCAAGCGCCAAAAATATCGCCTAGCCATCGCATTTCAAACTCAAAAGAGGATGAGCTCCGAGCTATTGCGTGCCTTTAGCATGGGTTCTGTTCTTCGGACCTTTTTGCATGGTGCCTCCTCTGGGTCCCTCTGAAATCGGAGACTTAGGCCAAACTTTCTCCTCTGATGGCAGCATTTTCATATAAATTTTGCAAAAAAAATCGAGAAATTCAACCCTGGATGATGGGTCTTTGTGCGCTTCCTCAAGTTGATAGAATGTAATTTATCAGTCGTGCAAAATTAGGCTCATTACGCACTCAAACGACCCTATTTGATAACATTTCCATTCGTCACACATCACTGCTCTAGTTTCCATATCGGGACGCTACTACACATACTTTCATCACCGCCTTTTTTATAACAAAGTTCAATCGGGTGGAAAAGTTCTCAAATCGGAAAAGTTTAGTCCAGTCATTGGCTTCGGATCGTCAATCGATTCTGGATCAACTCATGAGATCAGTCATTGTGGGAAAAGGTACTGAAGGAAAAGCAGGTAGTTCATGGGCTTTAGAGCCCTTGCTCCGCAAAAATATTTGCACAGCGTATAAATGCCCCCACCCCCTCTCAATAAGGAATTGGCACCAGCAATGCAATTTCGCCAATCGCCAAAGAAAAAACAGCAAAACAGTATGCCTTTGCACATTTCCGTCCTTAAATCCGTTAGTTAGACCGTATCCTCCGCGTAGATGTGGGCCATGACAAAATTCTTATTTTCCTTTGATGTTAGCGATAGTCCTAGAATTCTATCAGAGAAGCTCTCTTCAAAGCCATTTTCCCGATGAAAGATTCCCCTAATTGCGTCTCCGACTCCGACCACTGAAACAAAAGAGTAGAGTACAGTGTGGGTGTCTCTGTCTCCATGTGTGGCCATGTGACGGTAGTGGAAAGTGTGAAAAAATATAGCTTCTTTATATCCTATTGAAAGCTTTTGTTTCCGGCGATACTTTCCATCGATGGCGGAGAATGTACCGCATTTATCTTACTAGTACAAGACAAGGAAATTTCACCCAGATCCTCCATACACTCCAATACCGAGATCTATCGTTCCCATTAAAGATCATGATGGCCCATCCGCGAGAAAGTCGTCAGCAACTGCTTTCTCCTCTCAGGCTGCTTCCTCTCAGCACTCCTGGTCCATCTTGCTACTTTACCAATGCAAAGGTCCTGGTGGCCCATAGCTAAGAGTGAGACGAAGAGGAACCAATGGCCACAAATGGGACAAGTTTGCCATAGCTACTACAAGAAGGCTATTTGAAAGTGTAACAGAAATGGATTTCGCAAAGTGTGAACACCCATAACCTTTAACTGCACACAATGGGCAATGGGAGCTATCGGCTCTTATTACGATACGATGGCGTGTCCGGCACATGAACAAAGCATTCGAGTCCTTCAATGGAGTCGTTTCATGGAACCTTCTCGTCTAGTCGGGTCTATGTCCCTAAAACATTGTTGAATCGAGAGGAATCTTTGGACAAAGTGCGGAAGACAGTCTGAACTTGCGATAGTATCTCCTGAAAAGGAAAAAGTGAACCCTTCCCGCGGAAAATGGCATGACGATGGGCATATAATGCTGCTGTATTTGCACACTTTGTCATGGCGGATGAGCGGTAAGGACGCAACGCCTTGAGTTAATGGCACACATAAATATCCGTAACATAACTTCCATTGAAAACGTCACGGGTTGACAAACTACCAGCATGAAAATTAAGCACAGTCTCCCGAAATCCCATTGCAGGCACATGTTCAACAGCATCGTCTCATTCTCTCAGCCACAAAGTATCATCTTTCCAACTGCGTCATCGGCTTCATCAATTCCCGCTAAGATGCTCCCAGGTGCTCTCTCTCAGGTATGAATTGATGAAAGTGATGGCATAAATTACCGCGGAATGCATTTCCGTTCATAGTCTGAATCGACTCGCTGCCATCGGCAGACGGGAAGCCACATTCCATTTTTCCATTAAAGCCATTGTGTGGCTTTCAGCACAGGTACTATGCGAATGAATCTAAGTTTTTTTTACTTGAAAGGTCTTATACGATGCTTGTGACTAAAAATTGGCCTGGTTTCGTAGAATAAGCATGCCTAAAGTGCTAACACAGTCGCAGGCTTACTACCACGCAACTGTTCAAGTTCCATAAGCCACTGGTGTAGACAATGCACGCACATTTTCATAAGAGTAATTGGCCTGATGGTAGCTTTGAAACGGGCAGCGTGGCAAGTTTGAAGAAGAAACGTTTGTGCACGAGGTGAAAATCGTTTTGATCCAAAACTCCGATTTGGAAGGCAATAAACTCTGATTTTAAGACCAAGTACTCAATAAAAGTATCGAATTGAAAGAGCCAACTGTATATATATCCTTCAAGTAAGATATTGAACACTTCTGAAGGCTCCAAGTCTCCAGACCTGGAACATGGAACGTACACTGCTTCAGTGCTTCGGTGCCTGAGTCATTACTCCATTTTACGATGAAAATATATCGCGGAAATTGCCAGAAACTCAGCCCGAGGTGAAACATATTTTTAACCGATTCAGCTGTGATTCACGGCCATTTCACTATCTGCTTCTTCTCGACTTTATTTGCCAGACTGGATTGCTGGACCCGGCCTTTCTGCCGTACCTGCAAGGCTCAACGCTCAACGCACTAAAATGTAGTCAGGGAGAGCCTTCAGAATCTCAGGTCTCGGCTGTGAAAATAGTTGGGAATGCCAACTCCCGATCGCCACCCCCAGGAGGCACAGTTGGACCGAATCTCATCCCAGTTTGATATCATCTGTTCCTGGAGAATTTCGTCCAGACATCCAAACCATTTCGCCCAACTGCATGTTGTGAACTGGAAGAGTTATAACCGAAAGTGAAAGTTATGAATGCAGATATATACTTACACAATACTCGATGCATCTTCAGAGGCGGGAACGCAGCAGAAGACCGGCGGTGAAACAGTCGGCTACGGCTCCAGGCCAGCAATCGGATCGGATGTCTGAGAAAGTAATAAAATCCAGTGTTGGTATGTCCAATATTCAAGCTGTCCGAAATAGGTGTCCAAAATTTATTTTGGACAGCTCTTTTTTATTGGACAGTTGTCCAAATTGTTAAGCAATGAAGGAGAGCGCCATCTAATGTTTTTTGAATTGGAAAGATTGGGAATCAGTATCACTTCCTGATATAGCTACAGTTCAGCTCTATTTTCAATAATTTAAAGAAGTGTAAACAAACCTATTTTAACCGTAATGTTCATAATTTTTAATTCACTTGAAGCTTGACCCGACGCTGGAACAGCCGAAGCTGTCGCAGGTGCGAGTCAAACCTTTGTTGAAATGGTAATCAGCACTCTTGCTTATCCTTTCTGTGTCTTTTCTTCAGTTTCATCAACCTTCTAAAAACCAGATAAGCTTCAACTTTTTATTTTTCTTCTACTGCTAGTATTCTTCTACTTTCTGCCTTTAACTTTAAATTTTTACTTTAAAATAAGTAAACTTCAGTTTATTTCAAATTTCTCACTTATTTACGGCCTCCAGCAGGTTGAAATTCACTTTTGTTTGTATAAACACATGTGATACCCTTCAAATAGAAGTGACTAGATGGCGCTTTCCAATCCATATTTGGACAGTTTTGAATTTTGGACAGTTTTAGTGTTTTGGACAGTGGCTGTCCAAAAAAGAGTGAAACTGTCCAATTTACCAACACTGATAAAATCATGGTAGCGTAAAATATTTACTCTTTTACCCCCAAGCTGAGTTTTGAACAGCAGTTATCTCTTTTGTCTATATTTGAAAATTTCTCGCAATCGATGCATTTTATCCCACACAATTTTTCCACTGCCGTCGCCAGATCCGAAAACGAAGACGATGTCGTACCTTCGAAAAGTATCTCCCTTGACTCACTCAATTTCAAGTTTCTCTGTTTCATACACTGAGTCTTCTTTCCGTAAATCTTCCCTCCCTTCAGGTTGTTTTTTCTCGGTAACTGTAAAATGGTTTATTTTGGAAGAAGGAGGCGGGAATTCAAATCTTCTAGACAATGTCTTCAGTCCGTATTCCGGACTAAATCTCTGTACAAGAGATTGTACATTCGGGTGCATTAGCCTTAAAGCGTTTAAGTTTTCAGCCAGTTCTGAGAGACACATGAGAAAAAGTGCTAACACGCTTTGTCGTGAATCAGAAATCAAAATGTCCTTTGTCATGCATGCAAAAAGGAATAAATTTTCCAACATGATTTACTGCATTCTTTTTTATTCCATTATTTCCAAATGGTGTACCTTGTCAACTTTTAATAAGCTATTTTTCTCCTCTTTCCCAGATCCCCGATCTAATTTTCTCCATGCTTCCGCCGTCTCTCAACTCTCACCATCAGTTTTCCCTCCGCTAGTTTAAATCATATTTACATCGTAAAATACGCTACAACATCACCAGCTTATGCTTTCTCCCCAAACACATTACCGCCACTACGGTGACCAAGCTCCGCTAACTCCTTTCCCTAGAAGCTTTTACCGGGGCGGGAAACAGGGCTCATCCACAAGCTCACGTCTTCTCCGGAGGAGAAAAGGTAACACGAAGCAGAACTTCCTTCCGGCAAGAGTACAGCCGGTTGTCACTAGTAAAATGCTGGATTGTCTCTCCCAAACGTGGATGTCATCACAGTGAAAAAAACGAAATTTCAGACTGCATCATGGCGGGAAGTAGATTGCAGGCTTTTCTATGTAGGTCAGGCCACTTCCGGTCTTGCTGCATTGGTGCATGTCGATGCCACTTTGCTCAGTCTGACAAGAGAAGAAGAGAAGAACATTGCATGCAGTGATGCAAATTTTTGCAAAGAAATTATCCATCTAAACACACCATGAGCCATCTGCTCCTCATTTGGCCGCCTCTTGCGATCCTTTTGTTTCTAGAGGACAGAGTAACGACTGACGGTTTTATGCAAATAAACATGCGGAATATTCCACCCTGCACCTGCTTCAAGCTTGGAAAATCTCCCCGTGTCAGCATGACCCTTGTGAACGCAATTTTCTTTTATTATTTTACGGCAGAAAATCTGTCCGACTCACGACAACCGCTCCTCTGTCTCCTACTCTTGTCTGCAGTTTACAAAGGTTTCAAAAAGCAAAAGGATAGCAATGAAGAGACGAAGATTTCGAGAAAGGAAAATAAATATTCCTCTTCTCTTTTACTCTCGATTTACTGGATGCAATTTTTATTCACCTCGGTTGTTAAATCACGGAAGACGTGGACTGGAATGCGGAACATTCGTCTGGATTCCAAGAGACTTGGCTGCGGATCTGCGAGATTGTTTCGCATTTTTGTTCAGGGACGACAAAACCCTTTACAGTATCATACCAAAGGGTATCCAAGCCCAAGCCAGAGAATTTAAAGAGCCTAAAAATAAAAAAAACAGCTCTGGTTCATCGGTTCTAGAGGTTTGGTTGAAAGGACTAGGAGGATTTTACTTGGGCCTTATGCCTCCTTACGTCTTTGAAGAAATGTGAAAGTATTTGAATCCGGATATTATTTGTTGTCTTTGTGGAAATATTTTTACATATTTCTTATACGTTTTCAATGCGTTTAGATTTTTTATTATTTCAATATCTGCTTTGCCCTCCTCCAAACCTCTAATATTTTCATAGCTTTTCCCCCAGCCAGTGTTCTGTACCAGTAAGTTTTATGTTCCAAGAGGAGGATTGATCGTGTATTTTCCCAAGTGTTTGTTTTATAATCCGTTTACAAGGATGTAACACGTGCGTAATTCCAAAAGCACATGGACTGATTTCCTGAGACTTAGATCGAAAATTGGGCCTGGATTGAATCGTTTATGGCTGTTGGAAACGGGACACAGAGCAAGTCTTGGGAGAAAGTCTTCCTGATTGCTTTCTTGTTTACGCATGGGCTGGAAAGCCTTTGTCTTTCTTCGGACTTTTGTCTTTGTGAAAGCAGTGGGGAGGAAAAGATTGCTGTTCCTCCAACTCTTGCCTTTGAATCCGGGCTGGGGAAAGTACCGTGGCGGTGGCCCTTGTTTCTTCCCACGTGTCTTCACCAGATAGGAGCCACGGATCCCAACTTGTGAGAATGCGACTTGAGAACGGCGTGGAGGAATTGAAGAACAAACTGGTGATGATTCGAACACAAGTCTTTCGGGAATCATCGACATGACTGGCATCATCTCCGTAAGCACTGAAAGACAATTGATGAGCAAAGCGGAGCGACAATCAGAGAAACAAGTACAACAACAAGATGCCGGAGATGAGGGAATGCGGAACGAAGGATCAAGGTATGATTGGCCACTATTTTCCCTTTGGCTCCAAAGGATTCTTTGTGCGACTTGAGAGAGAAATTGAACAAGTAAATCACATTTGTCACACAACAGACCATTCGTGTTATCACATCAAAGAGACCGGCAAGTTCCTCCAGACCGTGGACTATGGGGTGGGAGGTGAAAGCACAGATTCTGAACCAGCCAAGCATGCAGCCGGATTTCGCAAAATTCCATCCACCACTAACTTTTTTTCCTCTCCCTTTCAGCTTGACCTTGTGCCAGTGTATTTATTATTCTTGCCTATCAGATTTCTTTTTCGGATTCTGTACCACCGGAGTGACAAGTTCCTCTTTCCTCACCAACTTTCCGCCAAATAAGTCAGGATTCTGCATTTTCTCTCGTGAAAGAGGACTTGAGTGAAATTAAGTGTACGTTTAGCCCTTTTGACAAACATTCCTGCTCTAAGTTTCTTTACGTTTTTCGCCTCTCCAGTACGTCCGTACCTCAGCTTCTTCCAAATTCCTCCAATACTTTTCGCTAGGTTTCCCCCAATTTGAAAAGTTACTCAGGGAAATTCTCGGACAACAAAGTTTCTCCCCGCCTATTTTTAGCTTACGTGCATGGGTCTCTCCACCATTTGGCAGAGGATTCACTCGTTGTAAAATGACAACGGGACCAGAATTCGGACCGGGCCGGAGGAAAAAGCCACGTTCCTTCATCCGTCAACTACTATCTGTTGGAGAGATTTAGCCCATTTAATGCACGATGGCCACAAAGCCTCCAGGAGGCTCGTCATCTCAACCACGTGCCTCCAGCCAATATTTTCAGAATCATAGCCAACTAATCCATGGGATCAAAGGAAACTCAAGCTGCCACCATACCGCAATTCTCTCGTCCTCGTTCATTTAGCCCTAACTGATGTACTGTGCCGTGGTAGTCCCAGCCCTCAGCCTCCTAGCCCAGGATCAGTATTCGGTGTGTCCGTCCGCAGTTGGCGCTGGCCTGCTTCTTCTTCATTTAGGACGGATTCAGGGCACGCTGCTGCTGATGGAGAAAGTAGGAAAATCTTTAGCAGTTTCCGCCTCGGATCTTTGTCAGACTTTGTATTCGATACGGTGTGTGAGCCGGGCGAAACTTATGCTTTGACCAATATATTCAAGCCGTGTTCCGGTTTCCTAAAGCAGCCCTTTACTCCTCAGTGGTTCTCCTCATTTTCTCTTCCTTAAGTTTCAGCTCGACACGTCCTCTCCTCCAGCTTTATCATCCAAAGTTACTCGCCTTTTTATCATTAGAATCACCTTCAGCTCTAATTTACTACCCCGTGTGCCAAAAAGGCCCACCCGCCCGTCGTCCCCGTCCCATGACTTGTCCTCCGAGAGACTGTGCCACATCCTACACGGAATCTCTTCACTGTCCACCACCACCTTACATTCATTACGCAGTAGGGCGAATATCTTCAGGCTCCAAAAACACAGATGCTTCACTCACACTTCCGGGAATCTGTGCCACGAATGGCCTAATCGCCTACCGTGTCCTGACATACCTGCTCCTGGACTTGGACGTCTCTCCTTGGACTCAGCTAACCTGCTCTAGTTTCTATTAGAAGCGGGTATCAAGACACCATATTCACAGTCTTGGAGCTCCAATTTCCTAGATTATGTCTTTAAACATTTAAAAAATCCTTAAACTGAGTAATCTCTACTATGGCAGTCATCAAACTGCCAGGTACAAGTTGCAAAGCCAGAACAGGAGATGAGAAAGCATGGCACTATTTTCTTCGAGGCATTTTGACAACCTGCACTCCGTTATCTGCTACATGCTCCATTTTTTCTATTCATTTATCGCTGTTTTTGTTCTTTTCACCGCGCCAACTTTTTATCACCACCACTGAAACCGAAAACGCGGTCTGAATATCTTTCACCAGTCCACACTTCTTGGCAACCCGGAATGTTTTGTAATCTGACAAATTTTCTTTTGTAATTCATCTTCCACCAGTGGGCAAACCAAGAGAAGATGGCTGTTAAAACCAACGGAGGGACAAAAAAGTTTCCTCATATCCTCAAGACGATTACACAACTTGCACGTCATGTACCCAAGTTCCAATCATTGCATAGCATTCATGCAGTTTGCCCTTCCAGCGACATCTGGCCTGGAACCACCCACGTTGAATTAGGATGATGGGCATGGGCATATAGCGTATGCTAAAAGTGAAACTGTTTTTGCGAAGATAGCATTGCCGTCTTTTCTGGGGGGAAAACAGTAAGCCGGTCACGGGAGAATGGAGACAAAGGAATTTTTAAGACAAGTCTAAAAAGTGTGTAGATTTAAGGAGGACGCGCAGCGCATACGAATTTGCCTGTAATCGCACCCGGTAATAGAATAGGGCTGAGAATATGTGCGATCAAAAGAATTTTTTACCCAATTCAAGAAATGAAAATGCCTCCCAAGCTGAAACCTCCTACTCGACAGGGTCAAAGGAAATAAAGAAGTCGGCGTGATCCCCCGCATTTAAATTGACTGCTGGAGAAAAAATCTTGGGCTTCAGCCGTACACGTCCTAACTCTTTGCCTACAACTCTGGCAACTTTCTCCAGTCATGCTTCAACCGTCACGTTGTGTGTACCCTCCTACACCTCCGTGTAAACCAGGCAGGACGGAAGTAGACACAGAGCCCAAAAAAACTTGCCTTCTTTCAACTTCGTCGTGGACGGGTGTAGCAACGCTTTGAGGTCTTGAAAGCGATTCTCAACTCGTATTAGCACGTACATTAACTACTACGAGTCATTTTACTCAACAGCTCTTTCTCACAATATGTAACGAGGATTACGGCCCAGATTCTCCCAACATTTCACCAGGCCGAGCGACTCCAATCCTCCATTAACACCCCATGCAGGTCGAAACGAGCTCTTCCACACTCGTAATCAAAGAATCCCAGAGAATCCGTACATGCAGTCTAATCCTCCGTTTGGGGAGAAAGTAACGCCGGCTTAGGCCCTTCCTAGGTCTCGTCTTTCCTTTATTTTCCCGCCGTGGCATCCGTCTATTCATAACTGGGATTGGGTCGTAAGGCCTGATCAAAACAGTTTCCATGATACAAACGACGGGATGAGAGCCTGGAAATGATGATTCTGATCGTATGTATAATCAAAATCTTGAGCTGAACGTTTTTGCCTTGAGCCGGGATGTGAAGCTGATGTTTTTCCTCCGAGGACGAAGAACACCTACGGATGTCATGCGACAGAGAGCGAGAAGATTCCTGGAACAGAACGTATGATTAAACGACCTTGTTACGTTAACGTTACACGGGATGGGTGTGAAATCTGCAGGAGTCTCTGAGTGGTGATGAAATGCAAAGTAATCACCGAGGTAAATAAGACTTAGAAGACTTTATCTGAGGACAGGGATGAGACGATGAGAATCATACCAGATGAGACGTGTCATTTTCAGCTTGAAGGTCAGGTATTTCCGGTGGTCGCCTCTAAGAGGGGAAAGAGACGACAGATGAATTCTGGTGAAAGGACGTTTCGACAACGGAAGAAAAACTGTCGCACCAGGAGAAAGACAAGATTTAATGGTTGGCATGACAACTTGCATCTTCACGGAGCCTGGATGTGCTGCAGGAATATGTTGAAACGGTGAATTGGAAGTTAAATTGGACTCGAGACCAGACCTCGGGCTGAAGGTAAGTGTGGTTTTGGGTTTGGAAGGAAATGCAATTTTTCTTAATCATCATCTTCCAGTGGAGTGAAGAAGATGGAACAAGGCACGGAGATGGGTCTTAATTCTCTTCCAGGGGGTTTTGCCTGCATTTAGAAGAGAAAATAATGTAAAGCTAAAACTTCCTCGCTCCGTTTTCTAGAACTATTCATCATGAGGAAGATACTCAGTCAGGAAAAAATAAGATACCGAGAAAATTTACGTGCTACCTTCATATATCATCACCGGTCCTGTTAATCCACTTAATCTCTCATCCCGGAGCCTCTGCCTCATGCATTATTCAATCATGAGGTTCAGTCCAGTTCCTCATCCGGCAAGATTTTCTCCCTGCTGAGGATAGACCGTGGAAGTAGATCGTGTGAATGAATCTGTTGGGTGAAGACGAAAAAGTTTGTATGAAAAAGTTTTAAGATGCGCAGGGATGACTGCAAGAACTGCAACATGCTAGTGAGCTAATGGCTACGTCTGACTTGAATGATTAAGAAGATTGCAAATCTTGACTCGTCTTTGGAGCTACAGGGTTAAACGACTTCAAACTAAGTCATTTATTTAAACTCCGCTTGAAAAATAGATGTAAAAATATCTATATCTGAATCTATCTATGTGTTCTTAATCAAGCAACGTTGACGATGACGATACCATTTAAAGGTACAGTTTGCATTTGACTGAAATATTGATTGTACTTATACAATTGTTTACTATTTGCGTCCAATAAGACGAGATTAAACACATCACCAAGTGAATCCCTGTACACACAAATTTTAGGTGAAGTAACGATAAACTTCGATTAACTGTAAAAACGTAACGCCCCTTAATGTTTAAAAATAATTCACGATATTTTCGTCAAAACAATGGCAAGATGTATAGCTTACGTAACATAATCCTAGAATTGATTCGCATTAGCGATTATTGTTCTATTCTAGCTAAAAAAAATTGCAACGTGTCTTCAGTACTGTTTTTTACACGCTCATGCTGTACGTTTGCTCTGTCTCCTTCAAAGAGACAGAGTTAACTTCCTCTGCGTTTCCGACCTCTGGTCCCACGTCCTCTTCTGGCTCGATTATTCCCTGAAGTGCTGGCAACCCTTGGGTTCTTTGGTGCAGGGCCCTCTTCCGCAAATTCCAAAGAACCGCGGTCAGCAAGCTGTAAAGATGTTGGACACTCGCTCTTTTGCAGGGTCGTAGTGTGAAAACGGCAAGCAATGGGATTCAATTGTAACTAATATTCCTTGATCTGGCGTAACTTTCCCACGGTTATTTATAAAGGTAGAAAAGGTTGTGATAAGCCCTTGGCTATCAACGATAATGTCGACCATGCTGTTTGAGCAGGTCTCCCTTACTTCATCGGTGATCAAAAGGGTCACTTCTTCGAAATTTCCAGTTTCGTCATGCCGCACGACTTTGCTTGGGTTCATCCTGGATCCTAATACGGCCACAAGCGCAGATATTGTTTTCACTTTTGCAGGTTCATTATGACGAACTATGTCCAGTCGCTCCGCACCGTCCTCCCTTGCATCTCGGGTTTCTAGAAACAAAGTATGGGGGAAAACTTCAGCCACGTGAACACTCGTTCCGAGGTCATAATTAAATGACGCAGTTGCTAGTCCAGGAACCAAGCCGACGAGTACGGGGCGTGTGGTGATTTCCACTTTGTCTCCAAAAATCAGGGCTAGGACCCTCTTCAACTTTGACAGGACTTCGTTAGTTGTCTCATATGTTAAAAACTGATTCATTGCTGTTGAATTCACCACGCAATTGCATTGAGACACCGAATTCTTACTGGCTCCTCCTACGTCAAATAGTTTTTGAAGCGCATTTTCCAGTTCACGAAAAATGTCATCACCGGAACTTTGTAGACCACAAAAGGTTTTTGTGGAATAAACACTCTTGGTAGTAGCAGAGTCGTTTGTTACTGTTTGTAAAGCTATTTCAAGTATTGTAGCTTGAAAGTAAATTGAAACAGTCTTCAGTTCGCGAGACTGGCCTTTCAAACTTGTGGTGGCGTAAGAAGCCCCGATAGCAGTAGTGGGCTGAAAAAAAGTAGGGTTCTGAAATTTGATGATGCTGAAGGCGGTGGATATGCGTCGCTTGCATCCACTTGAGGTGAATGTGGGCAAGGCGAGATTAAACTTGCATTTGGAAATGTCGATCTTAAACTTTGCCTGAATCTGGTTCCTCATTCGCATGAAATACAAGGCCAGAAGCTCTTCAGCGAAAAGTCTTACATTTTTGGCGGGGAACGTGAAGGAATAGGTCTCTTGCGTTTTTGTAAGTTCAGGGTCGGTGGCATAGCAATATATATTGTAACAATGGCTGTCATTTGACATGTACCCATCCGTCTCGGCAAACATTGGCACAGATTCTGCTTGTTTCAAAATTAAAAATGGGGATTCGTGAAGAACATATTTCTCGGATTTTACTTCCAAGCATAAACTCAAGTTGTCTGGGCTAAACAGGATTCCAACAACTCCTGGATCAGAAGAATCTTTAGTGCTTTCATCGGTCTCCGATCCACTTCCTTTGTCATCCGTATCGGTTGAATCCCGTGGAGCAATTACGCGTTTCCGTTTTGCATTAACTCTGTTCGTTGAAGCTGAATTGACATTCTTCTGAGGCGTTTTCTTCAGTTGAGGAGTCTTCTTCTGAGGTGTTTTCGAAGGCTGAGACTTCTTTCTTGATCCCGAAGTTTTCGGAGGACTTTTCGATGGTCCAGGAATGACGACAGAAACAGAGTCAGATGAACTGTCACTAAATGTTGATTATATCCGTATCGAAGGACTCGGGTTCCGTCTGTCTTGCCTTACTGCTCGCCTTCTTTGGAGGTTCAATTTTAAAGAAAAGGTACATGGTTCTTGCTAACCTTCTCCCCAACTTTTCCACGTATTTCACTGCGAGAGCTTCAGAGCAATCCAACTGTCGTCTAAATTCAATTTGAGTTTGGTAGATCAGTTCTTCGTACTCCTTCAACAGCTCTTCTACAGTAAAATCTGCGAATTCTTCAGTAGATGAATCAATCATGGTCATCTCGAAAAGTTCCACCTGATCCCGTATTATTGCCGAGTAATTAACAGGAGATCCAGAAGGTACGCCTTTTAAGTCAACTGGGGGTTCGGCGTCTACACCTCCAACGTCGTGTTCGTCAACACCGTCTCCAAAATCAAATACTTCATCAGATACTGCGTCACTATCAGCAACGTCAGCTACCTCTTGATGATTACCCTGAGTAGAATTTGGGTTTGCTGCATTGGAATTGATTTCGTCATCCTCTATCAAGGCTCCCAGCGACTGACACACATTATCGAAAGCTTCGTTTAAGGACTTCGCTAAAGGCTCTCGTTTCTTGTTCCAAGGATCGGTGTAAACAAAATCTTTGACATCAAAAAATCCATCGAGTATCAAAGAAGCAATCCGCATGTGTTCTAATTTTCTGTTAATTTCGTCTCTAAGTCTCTCAAGTTTCGGCTCCACCATTTCGACATACTTTGCAACAGCGACTGACAGCGCATCATCGACAATGCTTGTTTCCGCTTCATAACTTTTGCGATTACGTTCTACGATATCTTTTTTCAACAAAGTCACAACATTTCCCACCTTGATCTTGAAATCATTTCTAATTGTCGCAAAAACAGGGGCCACATCTCGTAAGGCACATGAATGCGCACTTTCTAACTGTTTATCAGACCAACAAATTTCCTTTTCCAAAGACTCTAGCATTGACGAACGGTAGATTTTCAGCTCGTTTTTCAGCTTGATTATACTGCTCAGGGTATCCTCACACTTTTTTTTGTAGCATGACAGCCACATATCTCCAAGAGATTTGGCTGACAGCACAGAAATTCGGTCATCGTAGGTACACAGCGCTTGTATCTCTTCATCAGCTTTGTTCAAATATTGCAAAGAAAACCCGTTCTCCACCTCAGCAAACTTTTCACAAACTAACTTATTGATGAACTCCATAAACTTTTCATGAACAGTGCAAGTCGCTTTGATTTCATCAAACTTCAATGTTACAAAACCTTGAAATACTTTCATTATTTCGTTCGTCACAGCAATCCCATGCTTCCGATAACCGTAACTGACTGCGTCATCCACGACTTTTTTCCACTTCTTTGTCACCGTATCCATGTTAATCTGTATCTGACACTTCACTTCGTTCAGCAGTGGCTGGAAGCCTTCTTCTAATTGCAGCAGCATTCCCATTAGTATGTCGTCGTCCCCTTTCGCCTTCTTAGTTCCGTCATTCACAGTTCCATTTCCTGTTTTAGAGGCTCCATTGGCCTTAGAAGCAGAAGCAGTTGCTGTATTTTCCACAGACGATTTGTCGTTCATACTCGAACTAGCTTTTCCACTTGATAAAGCCCCACTTGGGGTTGCTTTATCCTTCAACCCATCCTTCCCAGTCGTATTTCCCTGGCATGTTCCTGAAAATCATGTTTTCCTTTTCACACGTTGTAAAAATTGTCCATAAAAACCTATTTTTCAATTTAAGCTTGTTCTGAAACCGTTGGATCCAACCCTACTGTTTTTGACAAATCCAAAGCTGAAGCAAATCCCCATCAAACTTAAAACTTGGCTTTACCAGCATCAGCAGATATTCCTGATCCGCCAGCCTTGGCGCTTTCTCGAAACGTCTCATCAGACGCTGCATCGCAAATTGCCTCTTCAAGAAAGGCAATAAACCCAAGTCTCCACTGTTCAAATCTTGCCTTGTGCAACTCCGGAATATCCATGCTATAAAGCAAACAACAGGAATTTACAAAACAATCACGCCTTCCTAGTAATTGCTGGCAGTAATGCGGAATTTCAACACGGCATTAAAAACGAATACATAAGGTTCAACACAACTTACCTTGCACAATCAACTGGTCAAAACGCAAACTCAAACCTAATTAAATAACTTCCGTCATCAGATCATCCAATCCAATGTATTGACAGTACAAGCCTATCTGTCTGTCCAGTAAGGGTTTCAAATCAAATTGATCGGAAAAAGGATGACATCATTTTTAAATGCTCCCTGGCATCAACTGCTACCAGCGTGATCCACACCGCGTTTCAGGCAATTAAGTCACGGTCATTCCATAGTTTCCATACCTTTCCAAAAAAATAGGTTCAATTTAAAGCTTCCAGAATGCCTGCAAAATCAGATGGCCATGAGAACGCCAGTAACAATTAAATGTTTTGCATGGCTAACAGAATATAGCTTTCACGCAAATAATTTTGTTTTCTTCTAATAAATAATACACAAGATTTTATTCTCATTTTTAAAACTTACCATCATTGTCGTTTCTCTGTCATAAAATTTTTTCGTCACTTCAGTCAAAACAACAACGCAAAAAAAGAATTCAATCCTTCTTCTTGGCCCAGATGTCTGCGGTCTACAGTGTTTCAAAGGCAGAAGCACATGTTTTATAGTATGTATTATGGATACGCGGTTTTAGACCGACGCCACCTGCTCAATGCAATGACCAGGAGTGCATAAAAGGGAAGGGGATAACAGATTTGTTACGTGAAAGTGCATCGACTACAGCATACATAGTTATGTGTACAGATGCGTAGGTAATCTCATCGCCTCGTCGTGAATCTCAACACCAATGCAATGAATGCTCTCGCATACTCATTTACTTTGAATGGGTAGATGCATGGTTAGTGTAATTAAAAGCCTTTTCTATGTCAGCATGGTTTGAATGATCAATTTTCGAATGAAGATTACGGTATAAGATAAGATTAAGTTAAGCATATTACCGGAAAGCAATACTGATTGCGAAAATCACTGCCACTATGGTACTAGCTACTAGCTGACTAGCTAATGTTGGTTGCCATAATAAAGCTATGAGCAATTCCAAAATGTCATTTAGATTAGAAGCATCCGGAATTAGGAGCGAATGAACACCTTCTATGAATGGTATATAAACCCAGTGAAGGACAAAAACCGGACATATTAAGGTCATGTTTCTTTTAATATAAAATGGAAATATGAGTCTCATGAAGTTTCTAAAATTAGAGTCTTTTGAAAAATATTTTTACAGGTACATGATCAAGCAAATTGTAACAATACGTATGGAACGAGAGCTATCGGCTCATCTTACATTAAACATATCATAGTAAATTGTAAACCTATTATTAACGGAGCTCTTGAACACTGAGATTGACCTGAAGCAGGCTTTCGCGGAAATCTGGCTCCAGGCCAGCTAACGCGCTTTCTTGACTAATGATTCTTAAGAATAAGAGTGGTAGACACTTAACAATAAAATTATATCTAAGGGGGAAGAACACGAATTGAATCGATTGAGAACGCTATGTAATTTTGGAAGTGTAGTTGGTTTCGACAAGTTGTGAGCTTTCAGTCTTGAAGATCGAAGCACAAATTCATAAATCTGCATTGGATCCATCACATAACAATTTATTACGGTGGAATTGCCGCTAGCCGCCGTGAATCCCCTGATGAATTTTCTTTTGACGATTCCGAAAGAGCCCTTGATGTTGATGAGCCAAAGCACTTGTGTACAAACTCTACGGCAGTGTCTTCGTATTCCTGAACGCATTGATTCAATTGCATCTTCAACGCTGAGAGGAATAACTCCCGACAGGCATCAAGCTTCAAAGTTCTTTTCTTCATTTTTGACAGCTTCAGCTACCATGTTCTGCAAAGCAACAACTAGGCCGCGAACTTTGGCGATTTCCCATTCCTTATCCGTCCCGATCTTCCTCCTATCTAGACTGCTCAAATAATAAGTCTGGATGTAATTTCTGAGAAATCGCTCTTGCTTCTTAATTACTAGCATGTGCTTCTCGAACTCATTGTTTCTTGATGCCTCTGATTTGATTTCAAAATAGGCTGCCGTGATATGAACTTCGAGTTCTGCACGCTTGTCCTCCCAAGCTGGTGTGTAGACGAAATCACTGATCGAGAAAAAACAATTCACTAACGCATTCGCCAGTTCCGTTTCAGCTGATTCAAACTTGGCAAAGTTTTCTGATGCTGCTAGCTTCAAAATTTCTCTGCTCTTTTCAATGCCGTATTTCCGTGCCTTCTCCGCAACCAGGACTTCTTGCTTGGTGGCGTCGTCGTTCATCAATGTGTATTTTCTGAGAATACATTCCAAAACAATATTAGCTTTGTTTTTCAGTAAATTACTAGGAGCTGTTGCGTTGACTACAGTGTTCGCTGTTTCCCAAGAAAGCTTTTAAGTCTTGCTTGTCGGCAGTGTATATGTTTTCTTCAAGGAATGCTGACATGGCGTCTTCACATTTCTTCAGTGCTTGACACAATTGGAAGGCCTGATCAATTAAGGGTTGTAGTAAGGAAACGAACTGCATTTTTCCTTTGGGTCCAGCCGTTTGCGCAAGCTTCAACTCCGGCGAATCGTCAGTGATACACAATGCCCGGATTTCTTCACGAGTTTTACCTAACCACTCATAGCAAAAGGAGACTTTGAACTTTGTTGATGGCAGCAGGCAGCTGTTGTTTCACGAGGTCTAACTTTTTCTTCCGTACTGCGTTTATGGATATGATATTAGTACTATGGACGTCCACTAAATCACAAAACCGTCGTCGGATGAAGTCTCCAGCCTGAAACTGATACTTTTTTAGCCATTCTTGTAGAATTTGCTCACATGCTTCCCTCCATTCCTTCTTAAGATCTTCATCAGTCAGTAAAATCATATCAGTTGATTTCGAGAACTCCTGTACAACCCACCGTAGCAAGTTCATTGCGTGGTCTAGAATGTCAAGTTCTGAAATCAACGTCAACTTGTAGGATCGGTTTATTCTTGATTTTCTTGAGCTCCATTCCCAGACATGAGCTGGCGAACTTTTCGCTTGGGGATATAACTTTCGAAGTGAAGCCTGGATCCACCTTCGGTTTTTGCGTTGCCTGATTTGAGATGTCGGTGGATGCAAGATTGGTCTCACTTCCACTAGTCTTGGTTTTTACCATTCGTATTGGCCTGCTTCTATTGATACCGTTACATGAGGACGCTATTCCAGGCCTGAATTCGGACGTACCTGTGATTTAACGTACGAAATTAAAACAACATACATAACAACATAAGGATGTGTGCCATTTTGCCATTTTAATTTAATCTTACCAGAAGACCATAGCTTGAGCAAATTTTCCACAGCGCTGTCATATCCTTTCTGCCAGGCATCATAACGCTGCTGATGAAATTCAAGAATATTGCGATTTTCGTCAATTTCCATTGATACGTGGTTTGACATTGCTCCAAATTCTGTCCGTCTGCATAAACAAAGTTAAATCATCATGAGGATAAACGTAATTATTTCAGAACTTCTGTTTTCTCGCTGAAAATCTGCTAACTGTGAGTTAACACAATGCAGATTTGCGAAATATTTACCAATGCATCTATTTTTGTTTGCATTCATGGCACCAACGATTCACAGCTTGAAACTCAACCTTGACAACGGATCCCACAAATAAAGAAAAATGAGGTTTTCTTTTTAATGATAACATTCGTTGTACAAACTGGTAGAATCATACAGAATTAATTGCCATGGCATTTATATGTACTTTGGATGCTTGGGCGACAACAGCAATGAACACTATTAGCAAAAATAACTGGTAGGATGATTAATCTTCGTTTATGAATTCGATCGCAACTCGTTATAGTCAAGCCATCTTCAAACTCTTACAGCTTGTTCTACAATTGACTGTGTAGTGAACTATTAATTGTGTGTGAACATTTTGTAATGAACGCACTGACTTGGACTTGACTTTAATATGAAATGGAAAGAGAGCTATTCATAGATCATGTACGATTATCGGAAGTCCTGTTTTTCTGATGAAGCTTGATTAAAAGGTGCTATTGTGGTTGAGTTTGACTGTCGCCCTAGAGGTAAATTCTGAATCGTTCTTCTAGAAAGCGCCAGGATTCTTAATCTTCCGCCTTAAGATCCAGTCCAAGGATTTCTTTTTGTACTTAGATTTAACAGAATGTTAATTCAAGTTTTGAATTAATTCATTATGCTCATTGCGATGCCACCTGAATTCGATTTGATTACTTCGAACGGGGTGAGGAGATCACACACATAATGACAGCTAAACGTGACAATTTAATACGCACTAAATTAGTTTTGCCTAATAGTAAAAGTAGATGATATTTCACTTGTCATTATTGACACCTTTATAAAGGTGAGTGATGCAAAAACCCGAATGACAGTCAATTTACAACTTTTCAAAAGACCACGAGATCACAACTTATATAGCTAAATTAACATTAAAGCGGTAAAGAATACATCACGTCACAGCGAGCTTCTAATAAAAATAAAATATGTTTTAGAGGCACAAGATTTCTTGCGTACTTTAATTACTTTAATCTTATGGATTATCCATGGACGTTGATTACGACTTAAACCGGTGACTCGTATAGTGCAAGCCTCTACCGTCAGGCATTCAGAAAGACGCCTTTAAAAGCGCGTGTACAGATTATCTATTCGTCGTCTTTTGAATCTTGGTTCACCTTCCATTAGGCTACTAGTTTCCGCTAGGCTTGATTTGTTTACAATCATCTGAGCATGTTCTTTGACCATGTTGAAAAGGTCGGACGGCATGCAGAAGTAGCGAAATTGCCAGTCAAGTCCCCTCAAGTATATGTCCTCAGGATGAGGATAAATTTCTAAAATGCCTTCTGCAGAAACATGGAATTCAATACGGCCTTTTCTAACTGCACTTGGAGGTAACCGAAAAGAGTACAAGTCTGATTCAACAGTGGCTGGGTGATTATCCTTTGAGTATCTCGTGATGACAGAACTGACTCCTTCGCCGGGTAGATTTCCTTCGCTGCCCAACTGATTTGCATATAGTGACCGCTTAATAGATTTTGAGGATTGACCACCGTTGACTACTACGAATTCGGTACTGATATTTTTTCTCTGACGAACATTTTTTACAATTACACTGTAAGGAAGTAATTCTTCATAGCACTTTAGGTCACGAGTATTTCTTTGTTCCGATACTGCCAACAAACCACGACATGTGCTGGCTGGTGCTCCAACAACTTTTATACTGACATGATACTGGAAACATTGTTGAATCATGTTATACAAACCATCTTCATTAAAGGTTTAAGTGTATGCCAACAGCATCCAGATCAGCGACAACCGTACAAAATTGTATTTGACCCTCCGCAATTGCAGCACTGGCTAAAGCTGATACTACCGCATCTTGCAACTTAGTCCTTAGTTCGTATTCGATTTGAAACGGATCCATAGCTTTTATGCATGAAACGCTTACTGTAGATAGACCAAAGTACACGAAGGTGGGAGTTACTGTGCAGCATTATAGCCACTTCAAAGCATTTCCGGTCCATGTAAGCTGTCATCACGTATGTTTCATTCTTGACAGCCTTGTATAATCCGAGATAGCCAATTCCTATTGCTGTGGTCATTTGTACTATTGTTGTTCTCAAAAATCCTGCAAGCTTCAACGCGGTCTTGAGACGCTTTTTGCATACGCTGGAAACGTAACTTGGAAGCCCCATGGTGACAGGAACACTTGATGGATCTACTTCATCGTATTTCTCCAGTCGTTCTCTCAAGGTCAAGAAAAAAAGTGCCAGAATCTCTTCGGCGTATAACTGATCATTTCTGCCTGTATTTCTGTCACAACAGTAGTTCTTCATTGTCGCTTCGCAATGCGGATTTGTCAAAAATTCGTACAAGTTTAGTTTGTCGCCATTATATGTGCACATAGACGGGATGTCATAAGGTGGTCCAACAAGCCGAATGTAAGGCGCCTTGTGAAAGTTCTTGATTTGGCCATTGAAACGCCTTACAGTGACGTAAAATTTTGACTCGGAAAAAATTAGAGAAACTCCGCCTACTGCACGTTCATTCAATTTCACTTTTTCGCTGTATGCATCAAAAGAGCTGCCGGGACGAACATTACTTGATAGCTGCAAAGATTTGTCTACACCTTCGTTGCAGTCGACCTTGTCTTCAGTCTCTGCTTTGTATGCTGTGCTTTTTCCAGTGTTATCTGCAGTCTCTGCTTCACATGCTGTACTTTCTTCAGCTTTATATTCAGTCTTGCCTAACTGAGAGTCCTCTGATTCTGCATTAATGTTTGGTTCGGCGATTTCTACGACTTTCTCATCTGCAGTACCAATACCTGAATTTTTACACACAAAAACCATATTCGCTACTGGATCTTTATCAGCATCTTTCTGGGATCCCACAATCGTTTCGCTGTTGCGTTTTTCATTCAACTTAGCTTCTATTTCCAGCACTCGGGCTTGAAGGAGTTCATCAAAAACAGTCTTTGTACTTTCCTTGAGCTTTTCTTCATCCCAAGGATCGGTATAGTAAAATTCTGGCACATTGTAAAAGGCATTGGTAATTGCATTGAACACATCTACGTGAGCTTGCTTCAAGTCATCCTCCCATTCCGTGGTGGAAACTTGGTTCATCATAAAGGAACGGTATTTGTCTGTGGCGTATATCACAGCCCTCTCTGCGATAATTTTATCTTGCTTGATCCTCTCAGTGTTGAGTTCCCGTAATGATGCTTGAATAGCTTGCTCGATCTCTTCCACCCTCTGATTAACTTCTGGGCGACAATCCTTAAGTTTCGCTTCCAAAAATTTTCTTCCGAGTGCAAACGTTTTTTCTATCCCACTTGGCTGAATGAAACAAATACTTTTGGACAACTTGTTTAGCATCCTCATACCGCATATTTGGAGATTCTTGATAACATTAAAAAGGTCGCCCACTTTCTTCATTTTCAATTTCCTGTAATGCTCATCCATTCCATTTTGCATCGCACGAATCAACGACATTGCCACGGGATCGTCAATGAAATAGAGCTCCTCTACGTCAAACCGTTTTAACTTCAGCCAAGATGAATTCAATCCAAGTTCTACATCACCAAATTGCTCATTCACATGTTCCTCCACTACCATCCTCATGTTGGACTGGATAATGTTCTTTTTAAGTTCCAATGACTGACTTTGCACATACAACGAGAACAATTCGACATAGTGATCGGGACAGGTTTCGTGTTTACGACATCACTTGCATTCCAGCCGTTTCAACCAATTCATTTATCTCTTCTTCCCTCGGAAAATCCATTTGAGGGAATTTGCTAGTCAGCCAATTTTCGAATTCCGTCACAAGTTGTTTACCCAGATTACTTTCCTCATTGCTATCCTGAGTTTCATCAAAATTAGAATCCTGCTCAACCGACGTCTCCAAATCGGCAGGTGAACACGTGCGACTGATCTCTTCCTCACTAGTTTCTAGCCACGCACTACTGGAAGCTCTGGTACATTTACTCTTTTCTCCAGCAACTGAGCCAGGTGACACAGTTCCATGATGTGGAAACGAGGTCCCTCCATTCCCGCCTTCAGCAATCCCGCTATCATCAGCTCCAGGATTCCCGGTACTCGCACCTAGATCACAACAATAAGTTTGTTTAAGCAAAGTTCCTCAAATAGCATGTTCTAAACTATGACCGAAGCACAAGTTCTATACTGCATTTTCCTACCATACATCAGAAAATGAAATTACCCAAGGCATTCGTATCTTCTAAATTCTCATCAAATCCTTTCTTCCACAGTTCAAACCTTTTCTCTCCGAACTCCTCTGCTTCTTTCAGCTGATTTTCACTAGCAAAAAATAGCAGCCTCCGAATATCCAATTTTCCTACGCGCAGTCTTGAATACAGTTCCGGCTTCACGTCAGTGCTTGGCTTCTTTTCCATCCTGCGGTCCTGCAAAGTGAAATTTCATTGCCTTTTACATTCAATTACTTTGAAATGCTATAACTAGAACCGCGCAGCTCACACAAATAGTATCTGTTTCCAACTAAAAGCAATGACTAAATCTTCTTGAATGCACCAAAGCGACGAAGTCGCTTCATCGATGCAGCTGATGAGGGGATGACCATACAAGCTACCGTACAATATTCTTATTAATAGTGAGAACAACGAACCTGTTTACTCCAGATTTTCCTCGTCCTTTAACATTATTAAAAGCCCATACATTTGCTATCTCGTTGAAGGTTGAAGTATGTGAATCTGTGAAAAAAAAAGTTTGCGATTAAGGTCGTTCTTAAGAAATTGTGGAACAATCTAGAAACGCGAATCAACCGCAACAAACTAGTACTAGAATGCAAATCAAGTTTTGTATTAAACTGTTCCCCCACACTCACCTTCTGGAATAAAATTAGAGCAAACTGCCAACGTAAAACAATCAGGCACAACAATGTATTAATTTGCACTTTCTAGTTTTTTAAGACTTTTATCAAAATACAATATGTGACCAAAAATATGCGACCAAATAAGGAAATTTTCCAGCTTGCGCAACTGCGCTCATGATCAAATGCCGTTATGCTCTCCCACATGTGAAGTTGCGCATTAGCACACTGGAAATGGGAATTTTACACTAGTGTCGCGTGAACCAGGAATGCAACCCGTGCTCCGTCTCTTACAACGAGAGTACATATGATTTTGTGAATGGTATGCAAATGAGCGTGGGCACAAAAAATGTTTCCCCGCTATTTTGATGAGAGGATGTGATACTGCATCAGCATCAGCTGCTCCCAAAGCGTGTCAGTCAGGCAGGCACATGGTATACTAGAGATTTCAAAGGATTATATTACAAGCATCTGATTTAAGAAAGGCTTGACTCTTTCATAAGACAGAGAGAAGAGAATGGATCCAAGGTATTTCCAAGATTGAAATTAGGTGACATGTGCTTTGTACGCGGTGGAGCATAAGATGGAGTTGAGATGAGGACTTTAGGTGAGAGGTTCTTGGAACAGGTGACTCAGGTGAGTCACTTTCCCCATATGATTTTGTTTTGACGCTGAATGCAGTTGCAGTTGCATTATGCACTTCATAGTTTAGTCTGCCAGGTGATTTTAGGAGTAGAACAGGGATAGAAACTTGATTGCTTCAAGCACCTGTTGTGGGCTAAGGGATCAGTGTTCGAATTCACGGTACTCTAATTTGGTATGTAAGAAAATCTATGCAGGTGTGTTGTGTTTCGTTCCCCTTCTCACCTTGTCTGTCTGAGGTCTGCATCGCTTATGTGACTCGATTGGCTACTTTCTCTTTTACGAGTATGTGAGAAAATCTATGCAGGTGTGTTGTGTTTCGTTCCCCTTCTCACCTTGTCTGTCTGAGGTCTGCATCGCTTATGTGACTCGATTGGCTACTTTCTCTTTTACATGACAAGTTGAAAACAAGCCTAGACGAGTAGAGTAACCCATTTTGCAAAAGCATCGTCGTCACAGCAAGTTTTATATGCACGTAATACAGTTTGTTTCCTGAAGCGACAATTACAACTCTTTGCACTTCACACACTGTCCCTTAAGTGTAAGAGTTGATGCGGAGCAGGGTAGTATCATAAGTACGGAAGGTAACAACTTCTTCAAAGTTCTAGATCTTTGGAGGTAATAAGTTTTTCAGTTCATCTACAACATTGCTCTCACAACCAAATTCCATTATTTTGTCAGGATCATCCGTTCCCAGAAGCGACGAACGATGTGGATGCAGTAGGCATAGGCGATTAAAACTCCTAATGCCCCTGCACACAATTGACCGAAGGCCTGACCCTGTTGACCAAAGCCGTGTGCAAGGGCGACCAGCATGCCGATGACGAAAGTCAGAGCCCCGAGGCTGACATAAGTTATGGTACCGGTGATCCAGCGCCGGACGAAAGAACTTTTGTTCTAGAACACGAACAAGATCAATGCTTACTTGGCTTCGGAATGGCCTTGGATAGTTACTTTGCATGGAATTTTGTGTTAAAGACGAAAAACGACTTATAAGGATAAGTGCAGGAATGAGAATTTGCAAAACTGAAAAGTTATTACTTGAGCTATTCCGATTGCAAGAATGACATTGAGAACCAGGCTGATTCCTGTCCATAGGACTTGAGGTATCCAGACTTGCGGGTAGGCTTGGCAAAGACACAATTACAGATCAGATTTCTTAGGCTCATTTGCATAGAATACAAAGTATGGCCACGTTCCTATCTGATATTACATTTGTATTTTGCGATTTGGCGAAGTTATACATTTACACCTACAACGCACACATGGTTGGTCAAGGAAATCAATGGACATTAACAACAATTGAACTTACAATGATAGAAAGGAATTGAAGTGTCTTTGACTCCAGATGTGCGAATTGCCAGGCTAGACGATCAGAGTTATAATACTGATTGTGTTGGCTAGCTGTAAAATTGTCATGAAGGTCTTGAATTAGTTTGCTGTGAAAAAGGATTTTTGCTGATGTAAAAGTTCAAATGTTGAATCTATTATTACCAGTCCTAGTGTGAGGACCATGATTGCACCTGTTTTGTAGGTACACCCACAGCAGCATATGTTTGCCATGTTGCGACACTGAAGGAAAACTTGAAACGTAAAAGCACAATTATTCGTTTATTCCAACACGGTTTTCAGCTACAGATCAAAATTGGGGTACATTGAGACTTTTGCGATTGCACTGCAGATTTTACCGTTTCACATGAGCTGATCCTGTTTCCGGTGCACGATCCAATATTTTCAAGAGGAAGGACGGGCTAGTAAATCTTGACAGCAACTTTTAGTTTGACTAGCCTTTGTGGCAGTACTGACCATATGAATATGCGTTAATTGGATGGAAAAGCTTAAGCCTGGGAAACGTACCACGAGTTCACATGCCAACTTCTAATTACCGTATTGCTAACGCGACTGACGACATCAAGCTAGTGATGCAGGTATGCACGTTTCTTCTCATGACTTAAAGTTTCAGATGTAAGCGGTTAACTTTTCGTGATGTTAATTTAAAACAGATTTAGCGAGAGTCTGGAACATGCAAGTTGCGGAAATCTGTGGGTGTGTCACAGATGAATTCAAAACCTTTACGATTGAAACCCTATGCTCATGATGCCAATGTTGTTGGACAGGATTTCACTCAATTTATTCAATAATCTTACTTTTCTTATGACAAGGAACACCTGTGCCGCATGATTGGGATTTCCATAACAACTGTACAAGTTGCCAAATGTCACCTGAATCCTTTAGAACCGTGTGTTTAATGACACTGACGCTTCAGGACGAGCCAGTCGGTTTCATGCTCTTCCAGTAATGAAACACAACGTAGGTCGAAAACATGTTGATGGAAAGCATGACCACGGCAGCCGTAATGATTATGGCACACATGTAAGCAATCTTCGCCAAACCGTAGACGAAGGCCATGGCCATTCCAGCCCCGTAGAGCAGAGATCCCACCACGACCAGGAAGGCGTGTCCAAGAAGCCAGCGACGGACCACGTCGCGCTTGTTCTACATTGGTTATGAAATAAGTCATTAAGACAATGATCGGTATAAGGATTATCCTTTAAATCTACTTCTTATAGTTATCCTGACCGCTTCTAAAAACTAGAATAAGAATTTTTGAAGCCTGAAAGAACAGTTTTTGAATATCTTACCAGGGAAATTCCAATCGCAAGTAAAAAGTTATGGACCAAACTGATGATGGTCCAAACCAATTGAGTGATGCTCAAAGCTTGATGATCTAAAAACCAGTACATGGACCTGACAAATGACGCTGGACTGGCTAATTTGCAACTGCAGTTATCCTTTAAAATCGTTATTTTTCCATGCCACAAGTGGCTTCACTTACGGAAAAAGGTCCAGAAGTCCTTCGGGGCATGTTGAGGCACATTAGCATCGTTCAATGCAGTTCCATTGGCAGGAGTTGGGGTTGTCGGAGTTGTCGAAGCCTCAAGATGTTTGTGGGCCGTCATACGGAGACAGACCATGACCAAACTGACTGCATTGATTACCTGTGAAAAAATTCAAGAGATGATAATAATGAATTGATTGAGAAGCTGGAAACGATTGACTTTAACGAACTTGAGCTTGTCTCAGATCTTCCGAGGCTTTAAACACACTTATCAGAGCTTACCAAAAGAACCAAGAGGATTAGAATCGCTCCCACTTTGTAAGTGCATCCGCAACCGAATCTTTCAGCCATTTTGAGTATCAATAAAAGAAGACGCTTCGCTTCG
>VRMD01000292.1:0-30296 GCA_009872375.1 Sminthurides bifidus
AACGCGAAACGCATCTTTGAAACAGCCCTTTGTAAGCATATTCAGGATTCCAGTTTACAGATCTGATGCGAGTGATAAATGATAGATGACTATGCATTCTTGCAGAAAATTAAATACACGATTTACAGGTCAACGTGTATGGGCAGTGGCTCGCTTGAGTTATGCCTCTGCCGGAAGATCTGTTTCCTACTCGGGAAAACACTGGATATTAATGCAGGTATTCATGGAGTGTGCGCATCATTGCTTACACTTCAGCCTGAAGGTGTGTGGTTTCTTCTCTAGGTGCATTGTCATCCGTAATAGCGAAAATTTAATCTTAAGACGTCCTGCAGGTTGCCATTTTGCTGGTACATGGAATCAATGACGGCGTGCGTGCGTTATCTCAAAAAATTAATATAATTACAGCATTGTGAAACGGTGAGTAGAGCTATAGAATGCCCGAGATCGTTTTCGTTGATGTCATGAAACAACGAGATCTAATAAACATCTGTAGACGCGTAAGCACAAGACGGGACATGCATAGCTCCGCAAATGAAGTACACACTGTCTATGAATAACGTACTGAAGGAATTGTGGATGCTGCCAGACGTCTACTGGTGTTGTGTAGTTGTGGTTCTGCCTTTGCTTTGCTGATGTACCTCACGCGATTATGCAGGACCCCGACAAAGCGGATTTAATACTGCAGAATGGCCAGAAATCAGGTGCTTAGGCATTTTTCACGTATCGACGAAGAGAAATAAATTAATAAATTAAATTATTATATTAAACTATTGTTGAGCACATAGGTGATTTCAAGATGTAGTGCAGGAAGTGAAATTGCAAACATTGTGCGCGTAAGTGCTAAATTGTGCTGGAGAACGAAGGAGAATTATGAGGATGATTAAGTTTGTGGTGTCTGTTTTATTAGTGTAAAATGTGGTCGAGTTAAGTTCCTTTGAAAACCTTTCTGCAAGCTGTTAGTGCGTAGTAGTTTGTCCCGGTAAGTGAGTTGCATTTATACGAAATTTATGATCGTGATTAAAAGTACTCCTAATATCAAGTCAAGATGCTTGGAAAACCATTAAATAAGATTACTGTATGCAGATACTCTGCCGGCAGTATGTCGCCGATTGGAATGGAAAGCAGAGAAATTGTGGAATTCAACTTGTGGTACAAGCAGTTAGAATGAAGTCTGCAATTTGTTTATTCTGCAAGTATAGTTTTGAATTGAAGAAAAGTATAGTGAGATAAAGGTGAAATCGCGGGTGGAAAAATACTTGGTATAGCTCAGCATTAACTATTTGGTTAAGGAAAGCTGTTGGACCTGATAAAGTCTGTGGAATATTAGTGTAAGCGTAGTTTAGCAATCCACAATTTTGTACTTGATTAATGAGTGCTGCTTATCCGTAGAGAAGTTTCAAAGATGAAGGAAGCTGAAGGAAGAACTGCGGCGAGCTGAATGGAGGATTATTCGTCAATATTCTGTTTTTGTTTTAGTATCAGCTATAGCGATCTTATTAGACTCCTAGCCCTGTAATGCGTTAATTAAGCGGTTATCCAAATTAGGTGACATAACTGGCTAAGTTAGAGATTGTGATGTGGATGTTGTGAGTTCTGTGCAAGTTTTAATGGCGTCAGTAGTTGTGAGATATACCGCAAGTATTCTAATGTGCGAAATCGAAATTTGCAGATTGTATTACAGGTGTCGCATGTGACCGTTTAGCTTCAAACTTGAGACCAGGTTTGCAAGTTCTCGTGAGTACTTAAATTAGCTAATAGAGATATCTGACTTGGCCTAGTCGGCTATGATAGTGAGCTAGTCATTGTGATTTGAACTTTGTTTGTTTATTAAGGAAAGGTGTATTGTCTTTTGAGAAAGGAACGTGAGCTCAGGTGGGATGGAAATTCTGGTGATATTGTGTGGAATTACATTTGCGGTATTTATATCTGTAGAGGATGGGGAGCTGTATATAAGGTACCTTTAAATAAACAGCCAGCTAAGGTTAACCTATGCAGCCTGTTAGACAAACTAGTTTTGGATTTTTTGCAGAAGGTTGAGGTCAGAAAAGTAAGGCAGAAATTTGAAGGTGGAGTTATGAAGCTAATATGTTACATGAGGTTGATTAATTTTAAAACGAGTCATTCTGCAATACTTCGGAGTAATTTAGTATTAGACGAGTGTCGTTTTAAATGTGATATTTTTTCTGTTACAGATGACATCGACCACTCCCCACAGTTTGTTTTTACGGACAGGACGTATTGTTTCGTTAGACCGGAGGAAATTGTGCCCCAAATTTCCGTCGGTTTTTTTAAAGTTGAAAGCTTCGTGCTTTGCTTACGACCGCAACATTAGTGTGTGTTAATGTCAGTATGGAAAACTTTAGTGCGTTGGATCCCAGAAAACAAGAATTACTGGAAGCGCGCTTGCTTGGAAGTGGACGGGTGAGAAGTCTTCAAGTTTTTGTGAAATTATTTGTCCTTTTGTTATCATGAAGTGGTTTTTAAGGGAGCTGCTGTAGTTAAAAAGTACAGTGGAAAGAATGTCCGAATGGTCCGAGCAGTATATTGGCATGGTTTGATTCCACACAATGCGGTCAGCAAGTGACTATGTTTGAGTATAGGTTTTCAAAATTTTAATCTACCAATTGTTACCTAATGAACTGCCAAATATTCGCGCTTGGACAAGGCATGGTATATTAATGAGGAAGTATTATTTAAATCAATCATACATTAAGCAGTATTACGTGAATCTGAATCTAAGGCTGAATCATTGGTATCAATGCATAGCACAGTTCAAATGTGGCGTAGAACGTGATTTGTAGAGACAAAGTGCGAAATCGATGCACTTGAATCATGTGCACTAATTGCGACGTTGCATATTGCGCATGCCATGGTAGCGGTACCATCAATTTTTCTGTTAATCTGGTATGGGAAATGGAGATGCGGTTGTTAAGGTAGCGGCGAATTTCATGCTCGTACGTGCTGGTTGACGTGCTTGTGCGTATAAAAGAAACTGCTTGCTGCGTACCCTGTGGCAGAAAATTGTGAAGGAGATTTTGTTAAGGGTAAGGTTGGTCGGAGACGCATTTGTTGGGATGATTTTTTAAAGGAAAAATTTTGGTCAAATGAAGGCAAAGCTTGAGTGAGAGGCTACACCTCTCTCGGGACATAGGAGCAAGAGAGGTATTTAAAAGGAGAAGGGTCTAGAGAGTGAATGACGGGATCATTGTGAGAAAAACCTGAGAGAGACAATTGGATTGAAAATACAGCAGAGGAAAAGTAGATTCCACAGTAGGGCTTAAACGCTGAGGTGGAAAGGATAGGTTGTGTTGTACTCGTATGATTATGGAATAGGAAGTGAGTTGAAAAACCCTGACTGTGTTGTACTGCAATACGTGTAGTGTTCAGCTGAAAAAGGGGAGCAAAGAAGACTTGATGCAAGATTGCACCCCAACGGGTGGGTACAAAGTGCAGTGTGTGTGTGTTTAGTTTAAGTAGGGCGAAGAAACTTAAGTCGGGAAAAGATAGATGGAGATGGAGACTAGCGGGTCGGGTGTGATGTCCTAAGTGTGTGACTTTCACCGACGTTATGTTGTTAGTCTGACTCGCTGGCCAGCTTTGAGCATTGAGCAGGAGAATAGGAGTGCAGCTTTGGCAAGCGTATTGGTTTTGTCGTTTTCAATTGCCCTGATGTTGTTACGGTTAAGCAAAGTACAGTTTAAGGGAGAGAAAGATTCCTGCGGTGAGAAAGCAGCCAGGGAAAGCAGATGTTAGTGGGTGGAAGTAGTCACAGCGTACCAAATTTGCAGTGAGTGGATATTTGAAGAGTGAGAAGCATTGTAATAGACGCGGAAGAAAGTAGACAAGGAATAATCATATAATAAGAGGAGAAAAAGAGGGAGATAGAAAGACAGGAAGAGGGCATCTGACTCGTGAGAGGCTGTTGCCGTTTGGTGTGGTCGACAAGACTTAAGACCTCAATGGAAGTTCGGCTAAGAGTCATAAGTGAGAAGAGGCTGGAGAAGTACACTACGAGAAAGTGAATACGAATAAGCGTATGTTTTTGCGGGGAAATGTGGATGCGGAACAAGGAAGTGAGATACGGATCTGTGGGGGACCCTGTTTTGAGGGAAGGTGTTTTGGATACATGATGAAATGAAGGGGCGGAATCAACTTGTGAAAAGGAACAAGTTCTCTGGAGACTGCTACTAGTGTGGAATGCTCACTCCAAGTGATGGTGACTCTGGAATCTGAAGAAACAGGCAGGGAAACCGATTTGCAGATGGAACCCTATCCGTTTGCTACTCCCGATAAGCTCAGTTAGCCTGATACTAGACATTTGTGCAAGTGGTGCATATGGATGAGAAAGTGGAGAAAGTAGTCTGTTGAAGAGCGCCCCAGTAATGTAACTGCTGCGACTCTTCAGTGGACTGCTTCCTTGTGGGAAAAGTTACTTTACGGAATGTGGTACGTTTTTTCGGCTACGGGTGGAAGACCTGGAGACTCCTGTAAGAGCAATCCGACAAGGATTTTCTTTGCACTATGTCTGCCTTAATGTGTGCTCGATTTTGGGATCAACGAAGCCGTTGCCGAATCATTGGTGATCGTCTCAGCTCGTGCAAGTGCCAGAACGTACGTGGAATCTACCTGAATCGCTATTTCAAGCAACTTATTGTCTTTAATTTACATTGAATTAGATATACGGAGAAGCCATAATGATCTTTGTAATTTATCACAAATTCACGCCAAATAATGTGGTTACTGCTAGAATGTTACGAATATTTGAGGAAATGTAGAAGTATTCTCTTGCTATGGCGCGTCACACATGCATTAGCACTGTAGGTTTATCAGCAAACAATGTACTTGCAAGATCCGAAAAAGATTTTCGACGAGTGGCTTAAAATCAACGTTTACTGTTATAGGGAAAGATGAAGGTGGCTTACAACAGCGCGAGTAGCTGAATCAGAGAGTTTGTCAGGGCGAATCCTGCTCTTCTCATTGCACTGCTCTCAGGCGAAGAAAGTATCATGAAAGACGAGATAGTGTGGACCGCATCTCCATCTCTCCGTCCGATAGAATATTCACTTCTCTGATCTATTTGGTGTACGGATGAGAAGAAAAACACAGTAGATGATAAGGAAATGTGTAGGTTTGTAAAGCTTTAGCATTAGCTGCATGCTCCGAAGGATCAAGAAATAGATGATGTTGTTACGTGGGGTAGGATTAAGTGTCGGGTTCTGACAATGGTTCACTCCCTTGGTGTGCTTGCTGTAGTAGTTTGCTTACTAATTCAATGGATGGCAGGAAGTCTTATCGTGGGAAGCATTGAAGAGAAAATATTACTCAAGGAGAAATGTACGGTTGGGAAAGGGAACTCATTCAGGCCGTTGCCGAGTTTTAGTGCAATTACACCTCTATGGGCATGTGAGATTCAGACCACGGACGGTGCGGTGAGTTAGTGGGCTCACGTTTGTGAGGGTCTGACGTCATGAATAGGAGACAACAGCAATGCAACTTTATCTTGGAATTTTTCACGTTTATTCCAAGACCTATACAAAGCCTGTAGGGCAGCTACTATGATGACATGAAGAAGCCCTGGGTTACCGTTAACCATGGTGACGATTATGGACGCGGTGCCTTTTCGCTGTATTTTTGTTATTTGTCTATCTCAGGTGCTAGTTAGTAGTTGAACAGTTGCTTTTTCAATTATGCCTGACTTTTTTGATTGAAAATCCCATGCTACCAACATTTTTTGCATAAATGGGAGTTTGAGAATAATTAATGCTAGTTAGCAAGCAGTTGTTCTAGCCTTTGTAGTAGATTTGCGCTAGCGCACCATAAGAAGTTTGTAGATATTTCTGATTGTTTAGCTAAAACTTGTTTTACTACTGTGGTGCTGTGCTTGTACAGGAAAGATGACCTTGTAGAGAGTTGGTTATTTGTGTAGTTTTAAAAGTAATACGGATTCATGTCCTGCTTTCATGCCAGTAAAACTCGAGTCATTTGAGTATATTGCAGTATTGGGAGAGAAAACTCTGATAGATTCAGTGTTCGGACATCAAAAGGCTCTCATAGAACTCCAGGACTGCATATGGTGGTTTTAGCTCTACTCCTTATGCAGGACCTAATGCTGACTTCCTAGGCTGCGTCAAGATTCAGAGCGAAAAACAGTAGTTGTGTGCTTGTCAACCAGTTTAGTTCAGATGGGTTCTGAAACACGTATATGAATCAGCTGAGTGTATGCATACCTGTTCCGTGGTTCAAAGATTCAGTCCTACATTCTTTAATGAAGTTTGTCCCCCAGTGATAGTCTGTAACTTTTGGTGAAATATTGCGGAAGACAGCTTTTATTTCCGTATTTTTAGAAAGTTTTGATGAATACGGTTTTGTTAGACTTTTTTTCTGGACCTGGGACACTAGATGGCATCAAATTTTGCATTTATTCTCATTTTTACTCAAGAACCAAGTTGAGCATTAGTCGCAAATTTTCATTTTCGATGGCTAATTTGCGCACACCGAACTCAGTGAAACACTCGGTCGCATAGTTGTTTTTCAGCATTGGAAAATTGATTGCGTCAACTAGAGCTTTTGTACATCATGCCAGCCGCAATCGCGAAATGTCAAGATAACACACAATTTCATCGAAAATTCATGGTGCATGACCAGTACAGTATATACGTGTTCAATAAACAGTACAATTTTTAGTTGCAAATTTTTGCTAATGAAAACTTTTCGCATTTAAGGCTGTATTCAATTAACTTGACAGCAACAATTGTTTTTGCAGATGTCGTCCGGATCACAGATGCAGATAGCCCCCAACCAAATGCATCTCGGTCACCACGTAGTCATTGGAGGCACAGGAAGTGCGAGTAGCGTTGGTGGCCATCCTCATTCTCAGTCAGTTACGCATCATCATCAGCTTTTGCAACAACATTCTCAACAACATCAATCATCACTAATTCAGACTGGAACTGCCCACTCGAATCCTGGACTACAGAATAGTATCCCAGGAAGTGGGATAGGGCCACCGACTCACCCCAACAATAGTAATAATGCAAATAATATAAGTAATAATACTAGCAGCGGCATAGGAATGAATTTCAACTCGTCGCTCGGAATACATCATCAGCCCCACCACTCGAGTGCAATTACTGCATCTGTTCCTGTGAACCCGGTTACCAATCCGTCAGGACCAGGTCCTGGAGGACCAAGCGAGCGACAAGATTCCAACCTTAGCGCATGTAAGTTAATTTCTTCTCTGTCCAAATTCACATGAATTAGTAACAGATCGATGCTGCAATGGTTGCCAGACCAATGATTTAAATCAACACAACAGAATATCTAGCTATGGCTAATAAGCACCAAATGTTTAGTGCATGAATAATGTTAAGCAACACCACATGCAAACAAGTTTACGCGGTTAATGGGCTAACTGCCGATGCCAAATACCTGTATCAGACAAAATGCCGTAAAAAATGCTTGAATCCTCTTTTTAGTAGCTGTAAAAAGAGGATTGTTTGAGTTTGATTTTGACAGTTTTAAATCTTGTGGTTGAATCAGTCGCCATAATTTTACTGCTATGGATTTGTTTCAAACCAACAGCCAAAGCCATAAGAACTATATTACTAGTTGTAAGCTGTTCGTCAATTGTTTGTTCAACATGAAGCTTGTTCGTAATCGCTAGATGCAGCCGCATCCTGCATTGCGATTGGGAGTTACTAGGGTGCTAATCTGGTAGCTGTCTCTCTACTATTGTTGTTATACACGGAGGGAAACAAGGTTATTTTCTGAAGTCAAAGGAATAAGACTGAGATATAAAAAGGTTTTCATCATCAATTTATCTTATTAAATGTAGCTCTGCTGAAACTGCTGGCAGTGACTAACTTCTGCGTATCCAAATACAGAACTTGCACGAATCACTTTTGAAGATAATTGCTATGATCAAAGTTGTGTTTATTCCTGCTCATTATCTACGAGGTGCCAACTAGAATGCATTTGAAAACAAGTTTTGAGACGATTTCTTCTGTTTGTGTTGGGATTGAGAATTGTAATTTTGCTTTTAATTTTTCTGTCGAACAGGCTCCTCGCATAGTGATAAAGAAATTGATACTCCAGAAAAAGTAATACCTAAAAGTGTACCTGGTGAGAGGAAACGGAACAAGAGAAAAGCTGACGATGGATCTGGTTCTGGAAGCGGTGGAAGTAGTGGAGCAAACGCTGGTTCATCTGCTAAAAGTAGTAAAAAGATAAATGATTACTTCACATCGAAAATCACAGGAGGAAGTCCTGTACGGCATAGTGGTGCAAAAAGCCCTTCTCCACATCAGTCCATCAAGCCTTCGGTAAGTGAAATTAAGAAACAAGTCAATTCAGATGTAATTTAAAAAAATCGAAATTTTAGAAATCGAGTTTTTGCAGATCTAGAATACTAAACAAAATTTGACTTTTCAGTTTCCTGCTAGTCCTCAAAATATCGGTGTAACGCCTAACACTGTGACATCAGCCATCTCAGGCGCTCCGACTGCGCCAGACTTTAATTCTAGTTTAAACCTGATGCATCCTCCTCGAGGGGCAGGTGGAACCGCCGGTACTAGTAGCGGAGGTAATGCAAACTTAAGCAGTGCCAACGGCAACGGTATTGTGAGTGTAATATCCAGTGGTGGATCGGCCAATATTCAGAACAGCAGCCTAAATAGTGGAGGGGCAAGCTCAGGTTCCTCAAGCTCCTCCCAGCATAATAATCTTGTGCACCGAGCCGTGCAAACGGAACTGACAGGATTGAGACTGGCAGAAAATGAAGCTCAAGCAACAACCGATGTCGAAACTAGAAATACTCGTATCGAAGAGCTAAATCGATCAAATGATGAACTTCGACATCAGATGACCTCTCAACAGCGTGCTATTGACCAACAGAAAGCTCAGATAAATAAGTGTATAGATGTAAGTTCGCCACTCTTACAAAATTTGCTCAACTGTTTGTTTTCTATCCTTGGAGTTAATTATTATGATGTGTTTTATTTCGCAGGTTGTTAAAAAACTTCTCACAGAAAAATCTACTGTTGAGAAGAAAGAAGCGCGACAGCGCTGCATGCAAAATAGACTGAAATTAGGTCAGTTTGTAACCCAGCGAGTAGGAGCATCTTTTCAAGAAAACTGGACTGATGGATACGCTTTCCAAGAATTAACTAGGTTTGTGCGATATCGCCGAAGGATTTTTCCTGCCAGTAATTTTTTTCGTGGGCTAATCAAAGGCTAAAAATTTTTTGCAGACGTCAAGAAGAAATTTCCAACGAGAAAGAAGAAATTGATAGACAAAGGAAGCTTTTAGGAAAAAGACGTCCACCAACAGAGACACAAACTGCTGCGAGAAAGAGGGGACAAAATAACACTGGTACGACAGCAGCAATCCATAATGGCTCATCATCGGATGGGATTTGTGAAACCCGAAAGTGTTCGTGAATTGACATGGCAGGAATATTACGAATCTGATGAAATCATGAAGGTGAGTTCCGTTGACATTTGTTTTTAATGTACCAAAATTTAGCTGGTATGCTACATTTATTTCATTATTCAATATGTTAATTTCTACATACAGCTTCGCCAAAATGCCTTGAAAAAAGAAGATGCTGATCTACAACTGGAAATGGAAAAATTGGAAAGGGAGCGAAATCTGCATATTCGGGAGCTGAAAAGGATACTTAATGAAGACCAGTCAAGATTTAACAACCATACGGTGCTGCACGACAGATACCTTCTACTTATGTTACTTGGAAAGGGAGGCTTTTCTGAAGTCCATAAGGCAAGTCCTACGATTCCAAATATTGATGACGAAAGAAAATGCGTTAATGTTAAAGATTCTTGATCAATAATGATTATCGGTCATTGTAGGCTTTTGACCTAAAGGAACAGAGATACGTAGCTTGCAAAGTGCATCAGCTCAACAAGGACTGGAAAGATGACAAGAAAGCGAATTACATCAAGTTCGTACTAAATCTCTTAGGTGCAAATCGTGAAAAAATTGAATGCTGCAACTGTACTACTAATAATTCTATTTACTTTCAGACATGCGCTAAGAGAGTACAATATCCACAAATCTCTCGATCATCCCCGCGTGGTTAAGTTATATGACGTTTTTGAAATTGACGCTAATTCGTTTTGCACCGTGCTTGAATACTGTGATGGCCATGATTTAGACTTCTACCTCAAACAAGTAAATGATGGCTAAAGCGTATCATTATTATTATTATATGCTCATGAAGCTGTACCAGCGCAATTCTAATGGGTTCCAATCTATTTTTAGCATAAGACAATTCCAGAGCGAGAAGCCAGATCAATCATTATGCAAGTGGTATCGGCATTGAAGTATCTAAATGAAATCAAACCTCCCATTATTCACTATGATCTTAAACCAGGTAATTCTGAGACCACACCACGATGTCACGTTTATTTCCGCCTGTAATCTAAGGAAAAAAGTATGACCTGTAACCTTTATCTTTTTGATCGTAGGCAATATCTTACTGACTGAAGGAAATGTGTGTGGCGAAATAAAAATTACTGATTTTGGATTAAGTAAAGTAATGGATGAAGATAACTATAGCCCCGAGCATGGAATGGACCTCACATCCCAAGGAGCAGGGACTTACTGGTAAGTTTACATTCATCAACTGAACATGATAATTTGGACTCTTAGCTATAAATATGCAACTAAAACTAAATGCCTTGCAGGTATTTACCTCCCGAGTGCTTTGTAGTCGGGAAAACACCTCCAAAAATTTCTTCAAAAGTTGACGTGTGGAGTGTCGGTGTGATATTTTACCAGTGCTTGTACGGCAAAAAGGTAAACGCGGTGATACTATTTTGTGCTTAAGAGCTTGTCTCTAAGAAGAAGCGCTATAGCTTGAACCATCTATTCGCTGGGAGATGATGATGGTTGAAGGTTCGAGTCTCGCTGAACCGAATATATTTGCATGGATTGACAATTACTCAATGATTAAAAAACGAGTAGTGGCCTGAATGAGCAAACTCATAGGTGGAGAATAAAGTCCATGAGGGTATTGTCATCCGTGCAATCAGTGCTGCATGTGCGTAAGATTTTAGCAAACCATTTTTGGACGAATAATAATGTATATTTTTGTCGGTGTGTTTTTAGCCGTTTGGACATAACCAGTCCCAAGCGACTATTTTGGAAGAAAACACTATCTTGAAAGCCACAGAAGTCCAGTTTCCTAATAAACCCACCGTATCTAGTGAAGCTAAGGTAACTCAGTTTTACTGCTAAACTTTTTGAAAGATTGAGATTGAGAATACAATTTTTGCGTGAATTTTAGCGTGAATTCGTATTTTTAATTTTTTGTTTTTGCAGCAATTAATTCGGCAGTGTTTAGCATATCGAAAAGAAGATAGGCTGGATGTGCTTGCTCTGGCGAGAAACGAATATCTTCAGCCGCCTGTTCCTAGAAGTGCTCGTCAATCAGCTGCGGCCGCTGCCGCTGCAGCATCTACGTCCTCTATCGCACCAGCGCAGCCTACGACACCAACAGGTTAGACATCATTCCAAGATTTAGTTTAGCAAAATTATTTCCTCGCCAATCCTGAGTTGAGTCAATAATTGAACTGATCGATGTTCTGTTTTTTAGGAAATAATCAAGGATTTCCTCAAACTTTGTTTTCTGGAATGAATGCGTCCAGCTCGTCGTAGCCGTTTCAGTTTCACTTGAAGTCCGAAAATCCTAAGTACGTTAAGAAACCATATTTGTTATATCCTAATTGATTACGTGTTTTGTATCAGCGATCGTAATGCGATTAGTGATATAATGTTTCAGACTTTTGAGTTAGTATTACAAGCGGATGGAAGAGCTTGAGTGAATTTTGTTCCACTGTCGCGGATGCTTGAGACTTTGTGAATGTGTATATAATCAAATGGTAGCACATATGTTTAGTAAAAGTCAGCCAAGAACTGAGCACTGCTGTTATAGTAGCAATTGGCAACTAAAACTCTCTGTTAAGCCTTGCCTTTGTAAATTTCGTGAGTTATGGATTAAGAAAAATTTCGAGGTAGCCATCTGTACTAAGAATCTTCATGTAGACGAATGTCAGAGCTAGCACCGGCATCTTCGTGTTATCGAACTGAACTGAACCAAATCTGTGTAAAACTGCCATTCACATTCAAACTGGCTCTGAAATCAGCTTAGTCGTATTAAAGTTTTTGCCTAAAAATTGAAACGAACTATTCAAATACCATCAAATTCAGTCTTCAATGCAGATATAACCTGTTAAGCTAATAGCTAAGAGCCGGCAAAAATCGGGTCAAACTATTTCCTATCTGTAAATCATATAATATCGGATCAGAACACCTGCCGTATTGGTAGCAAACTTAATATTTACATATGGAGTTGATAATGAAAGAAGCTTTTATCCAATCGGCTGAAAAGGGTTTGAAAAACAACTGAGTGCATCAAAAGGCCTCCGATATTGGGGATGTGAAGGCTATAATCTATCAGTTTATCTTATGGAATTCTGGGCTTTGTATGACTGGAATAAGCTTTGCGATGCAAAGATTGTAACTAAATCTTCAAACGAATTGTTTTTTTCAGCTTTGACGACCTGCGTTCACCGCGATATCGTATCAGCATTGTGTTAGTCACTGCAAGCTAGCTTTAGCGCTTGCTTTCATTTGTTTCTAGGATTGTTATCTTAGTTTTAAAATACCTGGAAGCCACCATTAGCTTTGTGGCGTCAATGTTTACATTAATTTATTGGCAACAGTTGTCGAAGCGAAATCTTTATCGAGGTACTACGGTGATTGTACGTTATATAAATCTTTCACTCAAATCTGACGCTACTCTTTTTGAGAATTCCTATTGAGCATGTTAACCGATTGAAAAAGAATCATTCGATATTTAGAGCGAGCTACAGTTAAGTCACTCGAGACGCTGGAATGCAGCAGTCTTTAGCGTGGTATTGCCACTATGATAAGGATATTTATGACGCAGTATCTAATGATTTGCATTAAGTGATGTAATGAAGCAAATTAGCAAATCACTACCACTATATAATCTATATCGATTAGCGAGTTACATAGGCTAAGTTGGCTTTGTTCTGCAAGTGACCTAACGAAGCCGGTTGTTAACTGTACATAAGAAGTCTACATGAGCTCATGAATTGCTAACCATTTGCGAATATGTTCTACAAGGAGCATAAAATGGGGCAGTCAATTTCGCAAAGAATTTCTTTTCGAAAAGAAATTTATTAAACATGATTTCTAAAAAATGTTTCTTGGTCAACTGTGATTGTGTTGAATAACTTTATACTTAAGATCTAATTCATATTTTACAAAATTTAGCCAAAATCCAAATCCGGTACATCTTCAGCTGTTTGCCCCTATTAACCTGCAGTCGTCTATCCACGGCAACCGTAACTTTCGAGAAGCCATTTGTCACAAAAAGTTCTTCAATTTCAGCTAACAAATACAACATCAATAATCATTAAGTCTTCAGAAAGAACATGGCCATTGACCGTAAAATCGATCACGGAAAATTCATTACCTGCAGTAAAAAAATACACGCGCGTCCCGTCTCCTCGCATATAAAAATTATCCGCTATACATCTTCCCTCTCGGAAACGCAATTGTGCCAAATCGTATCTTCCATAATCCCGAAACAGGATTAGTCCACCAGGCTTAAGGAAGTTGTACAGATTTCGAACTGCTTGACTGAACCTTCCAAAAGTTAATAAGTTGTACTTTATGCATTTTCTTTACCAATCCAACAAGCGTGGCTTGCCAAATTCACTTGCGGCATTAGATGTAGAAATATTCAATGGCTCAAAGCTGTCAATAGAATCCAAACGCTTACTTTTCTGGAGTTATCGCCGACATTACAAATATTAGAATTATAGCATCCAACGAACCCGGTGGAAACGGCACTTGCGGATTCTCTTCAGTTATATCGAGTACAAAAGGAGTGCACCTGCCGTAAGAGTTCATACAGTATACTATGATTGAGGAGACAAGATGAGACAAGGGGAATATTAAAAAGGTTTTACCTATCACAGTTGAACTTCTCGTGATTCCTGACGATATCCACTGCAGTCTTGGAAAAATCACATGCGTAGAGATAAGCCTCCGGGTTATTGTTGCCGCTCAGCAATGGAAAAAACGGTGTTTCCAGCACCGCAACCAACTTCCAGTAACTTAAAGTTGGACTTCTCGCCTGGAAAAGACTCGTTCTTCCGTTTTTCAGCGATACCCTTTTCATATTCCTCAAATGAAACACTGCTACCAAAAGGACCTTCCAGTTCCGGAAACTCTGCAAATAGCCAGTTACGGTCCTTAAAAAATCTGTAAATATCAAAGCCTTAGTGCAGGTTACAGCTTGAAACTGTTGGGAGAATCAAATCACTGCGATGACAAGCCATTAGTTATTCTTCGTCTATCACCGAATTCATATCCTTTATTGTTTAACCACTCACTTGTGCTGATGAGTTTCATAAAACTTATTCCAATATTCTCCTGCTTCATTTTCCAGCAACAGGCGCTTCTCCTCCATGACTTTAGTTTTCGAGTTATTTTCAATTGCTTCCCTCGCTTTGTTCTCCATTTCTTCATCCCATTCGACATCGTCCCTACATGAGTCAGGTCACAACGTTAAACTTTCTGTTAGTTCCAACCGCTTTCAATTCAATGACTTCAGTTTGTTACATAATGCAGTCACAACGTGTAAAAAGAGCTGTAAGCTTGGTTCAACTGACCACGCATTGTGATGAAATACAGCAGTAGCATCCGTCAAAGGCCTGTTCCTCACGGCACGGAAACTCGGGTAGGCTTCAGTCTTTCCACCAGTCCTCTCCATCAGACTTTCCCACGTCTTCACGTTTTCGTCATTGACTTTCTTAATGCTCTCAAGCTTCCTGCAACGTTCTTCAAACATTTCCAATTCAGTTTTCAATTATTCCTCTTCCCTGTTATAATAAACCACACTTTTGGAATAAACGTTACAGAATTCATTCACATACGTTCTGATTTTATAGTCTTCGTCGACTCCGTCTGAAGACTTGATTCCCCAAGTTCCATTTCAGCAAATGCTGACTCCATTTCCACTTTCGTGTCTTCCATATCGTTTATAAATTAAGTACGACCAGTTTTATGATGAATGGCTACTATAAGCTTCAGACGCAAAACCCGCAACTACGATTATATTGAAAATCCAAGTGTGAAAGCTTTATTTAGAAAAGTAGCTAGCTCCAATATCAGCTTCTTCCCATTTCCGCGAACTTTTATAGAATCTCAATTTATGGTTCTATGTCACAGAAATTCCGGGCGTTCGATACGCGTTCAATTAAATCGATTTTTCCACGTGCGCTGAAAAATTAATGATTAACTTTAAAACTACCATCTTAAAAATAAGGGCAGCTTTTAGGTTGATGCCCTTGCTTGATTCGTGTGTGGAGGAAGTGAATGACACAGTACGATTTTACCTTTACGTGCATACAACCTATCCTACACCTGACCATTTGGAATTGTACATATGTATAGCATTGGTACAGGACCTCTCGTCCCTCTCCTGTATGGGCGTCAAGATAAGAGAAAGAGCATTAAGGGGATTACTCATCTACTACTTTCGAATCGACTCCTGATAAAGCAATGTCGTTTCAGCTGTAATAGTGCTACATACTTAATAGTGGTCAGTGATTAAAAGGTTTCTGTCCGTGTGATTTCAGCATCATTATTTTCGTGACATTATTCGGTTAATCTCACTGCTGTAATTTTAATCAGCTCATTTCCTATCTTTCATCAGTGTTGTGGAGTAGATGACCACTAGATCTCGATAAGAAGTTTTTGAAGTGGAAAGCATCTCAAGTGTCGGAGATAATTTTGACTGTCTTCTCCTTCGAGCAATTGTAATTCAGGTAATTGTTCATAGTTTTTTTACAATTCATTACTCAGGGTGTTGTCGGGGCAATGAGCTTCATTTTGAGCTGAAGAGGGGAGTGTTCCGGCTAGTTTCGGAGTCGTAGTGCTCCGTTTATTGCGGATGAATTAAATAATAAATTGAAATGTACGCATATTTAATTGTACATTCAATGAAAAATGTCATTGTACAATCACGGGTGGCTGTAAAATAATACGAACGTAATAACTGATTTTGGTATTCGGGTGCTGTGGGAATGACCTACACTGAGTCCTAAGTTGTAATTCCTATATATACTGTCAAATGACCTAGAATGGAGCAGTACAAGTACCTTACTATGACACGGAGCAAATTAGAATAGTTGCAGTGCATTTGAAGAAAATCTGCTACTGTTATGGTTTCGCAACTAAAAAAATTTGTTGGAGCTCACCTTGAAACAGAAATCTCGCAATATATATGCATTGTCATATTACTTGCAGGAATTTGCAAAGTGAGCACAAATGATGCCTTAGGAAATCAGGAGTAAATTAAGCGTGACAGGCTTGAGGCACATTAGTTGGGATGCAATGTACATGTATCGAGGTAGTATCCACTACATGGCGGTGGAAAATGAACGCATTGATGGTTCATCAAATTCAGGTCTATGTTTTGAAAATCGTTACGATTACGCCCGGACTTGGAAAAGGACTTTCATAGTAAAAATGCCTATGTACTTGTTTCACTTGTGACTTCCTAAAGCACCAGCTTGATGTTCATCTAAAGATGAGGAAGAGAATTGAAGAAGTGGCTGCGGGTAGTTGTTGGAATTTAACGAACCATGCTTGTTGAAATGTCAAAGGTTAGGTTAACAGTATAAGTACACGGCGCTGTATGAAATGAATCACAAACGAGGCATGAATTAAATCCGCGGAAACTGCCTCTGGGAGTAATATATTTTAAGGCATACACGCGTGGGCTTTTGCTAATTCTTGGAAAAGTACATGTTGAAGGAGAGATCATTGCATTGTTCTCGAAAGCTGGTGGCTTACAAGCTGAATTGTGGGTAGTCATTTTCAGAGGTAAAGGTAGTTCCGAGCAGAGTGGTGGAGGGCTGCTACACCTGTTGTATCAGTTCCACCAGTTGACATCGGATGAAGTTATCCTGCTTGCACTCTTTGGGTGACGAAAAACTACATGATTGATTATTCATTCTGTTGCAGACAAAAGAAGGAGACAATACGAGCATATTGCCGTAGACACACACTGCCGTGTTCGAAGGAAGACCAGGCTCAATTTGCACCAATTGTAATCTGGAAATTTAAGGCTTTCGAAAATGTAAGTGCTGAAACAACTGTTTGAATTGTCATTTGACCTTTAGCTTTGAGCTGTTAGTTAGTAAGAAATGTTACTCTTATGAGTGTTATCGTCATTTGGCCGGGTTGGATGTTCAAGGGAAGGTGGAGGCTTGAAACTTGAATTGTTGATATTCTGCCTTTAATGTATTCTCAACTTTCGATGTTTTAATCCTGTGAAATTGATGTTTTCTTGTTGTGCAATCTTTCCTGATCTGCTTTTCGCATACGGTGATAGGCTGATTGGAAACGGAGGAGCGACGGATTCTTTGATGCTTAAACGTACTGGTTTTTGCAAAAAGGATCTTCGTTTCCGGCAGTTATCATGGTTAAACGTTGTACGTGGACTTGATTCATAAATGCATAATCATACTTAAAGTTTTTGAAGTAGAACCAGTTAGCTTTGTCATGAATAACGTTTTTTTGCTACGTTTTTTTATACAAATTATTACTGCAGGACTGCACTCAACAATATCTTTACGTCTTTATTTCTTAATCTTTAGACTAATCCTTGTAGCTGAAATAGCTCCTGGCATGAAGTTCGGTCACATCTTCCTTATAGCTTTTCCCTGTCTTTTGTGTTTTAGCAAATTCAAGAATACCGTTGCTTTTAATACACGTTAGTTTATAAGTCATTAGTTTGATTTGTCATTCATCTTAACGTCCTACGTCAATATAACTTTGTTTGAATTTCTTTCAATCACTAAACTGCTACTTTATTTTAACTTCCTAACGCACTTACTACTTCATTTCATTGCGCACGTGGTTTTGTAACTGTAAGATCAGAATTAGGGTGAAATATGTTAATATGCAGTACTTAATGTGACGCTTACTTTTTATACGCACATCTCTATCACTGGGAAATATCCAGTTTCATCAGTTCTGCCACTAATTTTAATGTCCAATTTCAGGGATCCAGCTGCAGGAAGCGCAGGAGAAGGACTTGTTGGAGGTCCCAGGACTCCACAACAGATTGCGGCTCAAAGACGGCTGCAACAAACCCAGGCTCAAGTAGATGAGGTAAAGTGCGACCGTTGTCCAGTAAAAGTTATCATTTGAAATTTTTTCATGCCGTTTAGGATGTCGAGTAGCAGGTTTTTTTAACAGCGTAGGGAGAATCCGGAAAGATCATTTTCACATTAATTGCTTATGATTGACCCAATGAAATATAATTACAGGTTGTTGGAATCATGAGGATAAATGTGGAAAAAGTTATGGAAAAAGATCAAAAGCTTTCAGAGCTACATGATAGAACAAGTAATTTGTTAATCATCGTTTTTGTTCAGTTTTGCTTTGGGTTCTGAAATTTGGCTAGAAAAGCAACATTGAATGCATGTGCTCGGCATTAACGGCAGGTAGCAATTAGTCGAGGGCACTGAAAGTAGTGTGTGCAGCAATTCATATTTATTATTAGATTCTAAAAATGACGGCATCAACGGCTTAAGTAATTGTAATGTGACAATTTTTTCACACTCTTGACGTTCAGTTATGGTAATCTGTAACTTCAGGTCGTGGACATAATGCGGACAAATGTGGAGAAGGTTCTTGAGAGAGATTCCAAGCTCTCTGAATTGGACGATAGAGCGGGTTAATGAAATTTAAACATTTTAGAACCTTTGCATGTTAATAATTTTGCTGCTGTAGTAATTTTAAGCATTCCTACATGTTCATATTTTTTTGTAGTATAATAGTTGTTTGCATGAGCGAAATCTGTGATCCGCTCGAAATGCTTTATTTTTATTACAAGCGCTTTATAACCTACCTCACAACGCAAATTGTTTGAAGTAGGCATACTAACAGTCAATTTGGTTTCATGTATGTAAGCAGATTCCAAAATCGCTGCCTTGTTATCATTTTTACCAGCCTTGCATTCACTGTAGCTTGAACATATTTTTTGAAGCATAATTAGTTCTTACAGAAAGAGCGATGGTAATCTAACACTATTAATCGACGTTACAGATGCCTTGCAGCAAGGTGCGTCGCAATTCGAACATGCAGCTGGAAAGCTGAAACGCAAATATTGGTGGAAAAACTTGAAGGTAAGCAATAAAGATACCATTTTTGTCAAATCTATGAAGTTGAATGAATACTATTTGATACTACTCAAATTGATGTTGCTGATATTTTACATTGTTATTTTCAGATGATGATTATAATGGGAGTAATTGGACTTATATTGCTCATCATCATTGGCGGTGAGTTCTTTTAAAACTGGGCTGCCTAGATTTTACAGATTCATCCACGTCATCGACCTAAAGATCTTTAATCAAACATTCAATGTGTATCAGCACTAAGTCTCCTTAACTATCTTTTGCTCTTTACGAAACTACTAATTATTAACTATTAGTTTGAATTCGAGAAGAAGATCGATTCAATGGAATCATAATTCCAAAAAATAGCCGAAAGAAGCGATCGGTAGTGGTAACTAAGTATGCAAATGAGTAAGTTGTAAATAGAAGTCTAAGTCTTAATGGTCTGTCATTGAAGAATGAATCCCCCCAGTTATCTCACTTGACAGTTTTCATTCACTGACAGCTATATCTCTTCAAAATTCCTCTGATAGCGCTCATTTTTGGAAATTCTGATATTTTGTGTCCCTCGGAACACAAGCGATTTTTCTATTGAATATGAGTAGTACTGTCGGTAACTGGGAGTGTCAAATGCTATCAGTTCAAGTAGTAGTTTGGTAGCCATAACCAGCCCAAGATGATGTAATCGTTTGTACGTGGTGAGCCCAACCTAACCGCAAAGTTCATTGTAAAAGCATTTTAAAAATCAACTGTTCAGATATCGTAACTACACATCGTTTTGATGCATATGACAAATTACAAGAGGCATATCTGTTAGTATCAGTATTAATACAGACTTATATTTGAATTCCGCCCTACTATAACATAATCGTTACAATATCGTCAGCCTGAGAGAGCTCTTTTAGGTCTTACTTGGTGAGGAAAGTTAAGTAATAATAAGTGTGCGAAAATCAATCCAAAACCAAAGCGAATCCATCCTTTACACGTGAATGTTTTCTGAATGTTTAACTTTGCTAATACAATATGAAGGCCTACTAATTAAAAGTTCTATTGAAACCTTTTACGCTAACCGGGGTTGCTACGTAAGAATAAGGTGGAAATATGTCTTAATATGTCAGTGTCGTCTGTCTGTGGCAATCAATACGCTTAAATCGTGACATATCTGTGTACCCAATTAGTCCTTGGTAGTTATGCCTGTGGTAGTGAGGCAGTAGAAACAGTTCAAAATTCCTTAGTTCCTGATTCTGTTTTCTTTCCGTTTTCACTTTTACCTGGTTTTCATTTGTTCATTTTTGTTTTTATAGTTTGGATTTCGAATAGTTTTGGCGGATCTGAAAGCAGTCCAACTGCAGCACCTGCAACTCCTCAAGCTTCAGCTTTGACTGGTGAAACCAAACATGCTATTGACGCAGTGGACAATCCTATGCCTCATTAAGCTCACGCAAAATGTTGAAATGTAGTAGTTCCTGCCTGATTCCACACAAAGGTACTAGTTAAAGCTTTTCTCAGTTATTTCCCTCGCTAAATATGACTGTTGCACCTTAAATGTGATTTTTCATTCGTGAAAACTTATCGTGAATATTTTCATGCTATTTTGAGTGAAGCAACTGCAAAAGTTGTTCCAACACTAGTTTAAAACAACTTGAATATCATTGTCGAATCCGTCTTTCGCGTATGGGATATAAATGTAGAAATCAGAAAAGAAGCGGCACACAGCAAGAAATTCAGTGCTAAAAACGTATTAATTACACTAAAGACTCGAACTTGTAATGTAAGCCCTCATCGGCGAATTGAATCCATCCTCAGTCAGTACATATAAACCTGGCTTTTATCAAAAATTCAGTCTTGTAGCAGAAGAGCTGGTGAAGGGTTGAAATGATCTTTTCTCGATAATTTTAGTGTGAACTTATCATAGCGTAGCATGTATCATTTATCTGATCATTTTACAGCGGCGGTTTGTTAAGACCAAGTTTAACTACCATTATAGGAAAATGAGTTTGATTTCTTTGTAACTTGAACCTTCGTATATTTTCCTACGTGTGTATCTCGCGGAAGCCGTGGCTTGTAGTTTCACAAAAACTTGAGCTCCTCTAGGCTTGTAAAATCTACGTTCCTTTCATTAATGTCGATAGCGTACCCTCTCGCAATCTAATCAGATAGACTTTATTAGCGATAGAATTTAAATTTAGTGATGTGGTAACTTGAAAAGTTTGAAGATTCAGTAATTGTCTACAATGTAATAAACTAATTCTGTTCGTCTCTATATTTCCTCTCTTATTCAGGATTAGTTAGCTATAACAACGTCCTCTGTTTCTCTTATAATCGCGCCATTTAATATAAGGTAATTCTCCCCAAAATTTTATTCAGACGACTTACAACTTCTTGGTCCCTGGTAAATTTCTCTCACACCATTGCATTGCTCACTGCTAGTGACATTCTTCATCATGTGCATTATTGGCTAATTTTGGAATGTGCATAAGAAATATGGGAAGCAATCATACCAGTATAATGGTTGTGCAATGAAGGCAACTTTGATTTTGCATCACATTAGGTTTTACAATACAATTTCTGAATTAACACAAAAACATGAGTCGCTTCAAACCGCATGTTCATGGGAAAAGTCTTTTATTATACGTCTTATCCTCGGAAAAAAATCCATGAGGAATGACGTGCTTCCCATCGGCATCAAAAATAGCTTCTCTTCACTTAAACATGGTCCTACCTACCACAACAACAAAATGTTTGTCGTTGATTCAACCATGAAAAACAATGACGAAACCACACTTGTATTTCTCATTTTGTATATGGAGCTAACGGTCACGGCAACGGGGTACAACGTTCTACACTTAAGTTCGGTCCCTCGGTTAGGGATACATTTACGGATTTTCCAAATAAGCTTGGCAGATAAGAAATTCAGTCCTCCGAGCATAGGGTAAAGCAAAGAGTTGAACCATCACTGCTGCAAGGTAGGTCGCCGGGAAAAGGAGATAAGTGAAAGAAAGTTCAGGACTGAGCACTTTCACCGCACCAACGAGGCCGACGATGCCGAGTGTCGTTATGGCGGAAATCAGATGTCGGATGAATGAAAGACGCGAAGCAAGAGTTAGAAATGCTCGTTAGAATTTGAACGGCATGAAAGTGATTGAGGAGCATGTCCCAGGAATACATGCAGTCGGAAGAATCCAATGAAACTGTGATGTAATTGATCCAGAAGTTGAGGCACTTGGTCGAGATGACGATCGCGTACGTGTTTAGAGCAAAGACCAAGAACGCGAGTAAGGGAGCCGGGATTTCTATGACTAAGAGCCAAAGAAGGGCTGTGGGGATCGATTGAACTTGGGCCGGCAGGTGGCGGTACAAATACCGGGGGTTTGTAGGATCTTGGAGGAAGAGCGCACTGGCAAATGGAAGAAAAATAAGGCATCCTACTGGAACGAGAGTGAAGAATATCTCGCAGCCGTCCCAAATTTGCACTGGGTAGGTTATGTTTACCTGGAGAAGAGGGAAAAAACATTGCAACGTTATAGATTCATCGGTTCAAAATATAAGAACGGAAATCAAGATGGCGGAATGCCACAACATGGAGGGTCTTACGAATTAGTGCTTTGTTCCAGCCGATGATTTTGTTCATGAGTTCTGTCATTTCCTCCCCGTTAATCCAACAGTTAAAATGGAAGAACAGGGTAGCATTATAGCCGAGTGCGTTCATCAAATTGAGGACGATGGCACCCAAGCGATTTCCTGATCCAGTGTTAAAAATCGCAATAGAAAAGAAGCCCCAAGTGGCATTTAGCGTGTAAATGCTCACGAGTATCAGAACAAAGAAGCGAATCAGCAAACGATAAATGTCACTGTCACAGATAAATCTTGTCTCAGCAATGTTCCATTTGTAAGGGAGGTAGTGAAGATACTCGTCCACTTGAAAAGGGATGAAGAACAGTTTCTCCGTTCGTCGAGAGAACATTTTTGTAACAATCAAAATTAGATTAGGATTCGATTACTGAAACCACGAGGTCTTTAACTCAGTGTTTTGCTCGGTAGTAAAGTATTCATTGTTGCTTCAAATCGATAATTTATGTTTAGTGGATGCTATTTTTCGGATTAGCTTGAATACTTTAATAAGCACATATAAATAAACTGTTGTTATGTCACTACAGAGCCAATATTTGCTCAAGAGCATGCCACAGTCTGTGAATTTGACTTTGTTGTTCTGAAGTCACATCGTCGCGTGATGTAACGAAGGTGACTTTCACCGACTCAATTCTTTCTTTGTCCACGCTTCCTCATACAAAAAAGAAGCTATCCGGTTCAAAAACATCAAAGAACTTCCAGTCAACGACCAAAAATTGCAGGATGTCAACTTCCAGCATTGGGGTAAATCCTCTATAGCAACCAATCATTGTCACTGAGAATGAGAACCGAGACCGGGCATTGTCTCCTTCCAAAAAAAGGTAGCCGAGCAATACCCAAATGACAGCCGGACATGGAAGCAGAAAAAAACTAGACTTATTAATGTACCAGTGCTTTGTCACAGCCAACTTGGCCGGTTCCTCTTCTTTTCAGGAACTTCCTCTTCCATATTGATGGGTGGTGAACGTTCTCGATCAATAGATACCAGAGTTTTAGCGTAAAATATGCATGTACACGGCAATGTCTTCGAGGACGAGGAACATGTGCAAATATTGAGTATCGAGTGGACACCATCTCTTTTATGCTTAGCTCTTTCACTAGAAGAAACACACGCTTGTATCCAGACCTACCTGCCCTACCTGATTGAAGTGTTTGATTACCTCGGTAGTTTAAGGAGTCGGATAGTGCAATTGACACAAGCTATAAATACAATCAAGTGGCACGGCTAACTGTTAGCGTTTACAATGCGATGCTTTTGCGGATGTATTCTGGAAAATTGCGAACGAGACCTATCTAATTCCACATCAGGAATTCAGCCAAGTTCTAACATGTGCCAAATTGCAATAAGTGACATGACTACAATAACCCCGTGTAATTTGAGTTAAAGGGTATAGGAACATAGCAAAATAGCAGTACAGAAGTTTGCTTGCCTCATGTTAGATTTAGGCCGTGCCTATCTGCCTTCTTTGCATAAGGTGTAGGGCACGGTACCGGATACGTCATAAATGGTGGACCATAGAAGCTCAGCGTTGTCACATTTTGCACAGGTTATCGTACGAGAATGATTAACGACTTTTATGCAATGAAACAGGCAAATATCTTAGAAACCATTGTTGACAGTCTTCTAAACACGCATCCCCTTCCCCAATCCAGCATAATTAAAAATATAACGTGTTTTATATGACTGCACATTGCTAGCTTCTAATCAAGGTTAGTGTGCATGCCCTCTGTTACCGCGATTACTTGGTTCTAAAACGCTTATCATCGATCCAGAGATTCCAGACCCCATCTTTCGGACCTTTCTGACTCCAACTGCGATAGTAAACGGGACTTCCAAGCCATTGGTAGTCTTGAGCTACAGCAACAGTCAGTTAATAGCTTGACTGTGAATCATGTGGACTTGAATTTGCAGCAAAAACTCTGAATGAAACCGACAGGAGCAAATGACTGTTTCAGAAGTTTCAGCTCAGTGGTAAATCCTTCCTTTTGGTTTCATCGAATCCCCCGGTGGTTACTAGCTACAATATGCAGTACACACATTAATCCTTACAACTACTCTACCCTGCCAGCCCAGGGCGAGCCAGTAGCCACGGAAAGATCTTTGAGCCACCGTCTCAGCTTCCCTCACCATGAAACAATTACTCCCTCGGGATATTAGGCTGCACTATGGTAGAAAAACTGGAATAGCTGGATCTTCCGAAGTTTCCTGATCCTGACTCTCGTCATAAGTTCTGCAGAACGACTTGTATCTGCTAGGAAAATGTGACTGACCTTGGCTGGCTTGGACTCGGACGATAAATGAACATCCGTTGATTAAATTGGAATTTCCCAGGCCACAGAGCCCAAAGACTGGCCAAGATGGATCTGGTCTATTTCATCTCCTTGGCGTTTCCTTCAGGTACGAGGAAGTTTCCTCGGCCTCTTGCTTTTCTTGTGCGCAAATGCCTTTGCAACCGTCATTGCAACTAGTGTGCTCTCTTGGCTCGTCTCCGTATCTTCATCTCTGACCAATCTGACATTGTTGCAGGTTTCGTTTCAATTACGTGTACCATTGATTTCAACATGGTGCGTGTGACGCAACCGGTGCTGAAGCTAGGGTATTCAACTGCTATCGCTGACCGTTTCTTCGATTTTCAGCCTCTTTTCAACTTGACTTGCATCAATAGCAGTTAGTCACCATCACTGAAATCATGCTCATACGCTTTCTTTCTGGTACGAACTAGCACGCGTCGCTAATTAGTTCATCCGTGTCCGCTACTCTTCAGCAGGTGATGCAAACCCTTATGACTCACAGTATCTACAACTGCAGGTACATGACCACGATTAGGAAAGATAACAACACCTAACAGCAGTTATAGCTCCAAAAGGATCATGTCTTTGTGTCTGTGCGTTGTGGATTATAGGTAGCGATCTTTAATGGTCATTTCCACACTGTGTTGCGCATCACTCGCGATTCATCATCCACAGTCCTTTGTCGGCACCCATACCTGTGCCCTGAGATTCGAATTTCCAATTCCCACTGATAAAAATTAGACCAGAAGTGACGTCCTCTAGTAACATGATTTCAGATCATGCAAATTCTCCTCGCGCGTGACGCAAACTTGTGAACAAAGTATTTGCTAAGCATGAAATGTGCTTTCCCACCTCTCCATAGCAACTTCATCACCAACTACTGCTCTGTTATTACTTTTTGTTTGCGTTCAAGCTCAACGAGCCGCTACCATTGCAAAAAATAATGGAAACACCGCAAACCTGTGACGTCTAAGACCAGTTTTTGTCCCTAGTTCCCCAGTGCTTTTATTCCTATACCGCGGCTAGTATTGTTGATCTGTCCATTGCGTCAAATTACAGGGAGGGATTTCATTGCTGATGGCATACCTTGACCTGCCATGTGATCAGAGTAGAGGTCAGAAAAGCTTCTTGCATGACGTCCTTCCCTTTTTGTAAAATCTATTTTGAAATTAGATCCTTACAAGTTCTCAAACTTAGTTCAATTCAAGTGTAAAATACCGGTTATTTGCAAAATGGTTGAAAATGAGCCACCTTTCGTAATCGAAGTGTTTTTCATTTGAAAAGGCTGATTATTTGCAAAATGATTCCTCCAAAAGAGCCACTTTTCGCAATCGGAGTGTTCTTCATTTCACAAGGCTGATTATTTGCAAAATGATTTCAAAAGAGCAACTTTTCGTAATCGGAATGTTCTTCATTTGACTTTCCTGTAGTGAAAGGTGCTACTAATTCATTAAATTCCCAGTCCAATTATTACCCCTGTTTGCACACGAGCAAGTTGCCCAATCTTATCGTTAAAGCCCTACATTAAAGTAAGTCTGGAATAGAGCTGGAAATAAGCTTCAAACAATTTTGCATCATTAACTTACTGTAAGTAGATCAGCCACCAGCCACCCTATCGTGCCATAAAAACCTGTGCAACATTCCCCAATACACAACACTCATTCCCCCCCCCCCCCTGACACGCAAATATCAAAGTTAATGGCATGTCCCTCGTTCTTTCCTTGCATTAAGCCGGTCAGTGATGTGCAATTGGAGAAAATGAAGGCAAAATAGTGGGAACAATACACATTTTGGATAAATCGTGCAATGTTTCGTTTCGCCCTGGTGCTTTGGCAACGACCTAAGAAAATACGAACTTACTTCCCCTGGAAATGCCTACATGCAATCGGACCTGGAACTCGGTGTTTTTTGTGTAAAAATACATAACATGCATCACCCTTGGATAGTTCCATTTATTTGACTCTCACACACGGGAATCACGTCTCGGACTCAGACCTAGGAGTATAAGCAATTTTGTTTTGCCAAGTACACAAGACGTACCTACGGACGGGAAGAAGGAAAGGGTTGGAGCAAGAGCGAGCAGGTGGAAGTAAATTATTCGCGATCTAACGACGTGTGTGCATTGAAAAATCAGACTTGTTCTCTCCCCGTCAGCCAGTCAGTCAATGTACTACTGTGAGAGAGGATAGACGAGAAGACATAAGGAGCTGAAAAGCTTCAAGAGCCTTCCCAGTCCATGATAATAAACCAGCTTGGTCATTACACAGTAGTTGTGGTCTGACTCAGTGTTGTGAGATTCGCGTCTTGATCCTGTTACCGGTTCTTGTACTGCTGGCAGTTGCCAGTTCCAGAAAAACCAGCCAAGAGAACGAGCTTGCGTCTTGGGAAATGGAGGAGATTGAACAACTCTGAAAGTTGAACTCTTTCTCTCTGGACATTGTAAACTCTCTCCGTTGCAGCTGGCATTTTCTCTCAGTTGCCCTCCAAGCTTGTTGAGCTTCACTTGCTCGTAAGAGAAGCTGGTTGTCGAACATTCTGACGTTCAGTTCGCGATTTCGTGTGTGACCAGAGGAAATATTGCGTGCAAGAAGAAGAGTGGCGGTTTTCCTAGATCGCTATCTGAGAATTGGCGTGTCATTTTATTTATTACTTGCCTCTTCTCTGCACAGTGAAGGAAAAGAAGTGAGTGCAAAACTTTTAGTACAAAATTGCCGACGAAGCGCATACCAGAAGAGGAGCTGAATTCCTGCTTGTGTTTGAAAAAGGGCATTACGCTAGTTTTCTTGAGCTAAAACAACGCTTTGGGCTACTGCTCAAGACTGCCACAAGTGTCAGAGGCCGGGGTAGCGTTTCCTACGCAGTGACATTTTTCTCCTAGGAACTGAAACTCTTGGACTGATTCAAGACCACCGATTCAAGATGGCAGAAGTTGCAGTGATTCAGAACGGGAGTCGGTGTATCCCGCTCCCCGAGCGGAATTCCACTTTTATGAACGCCTTCGACTTTGAAGTTTACGATATCCCGTACACGCTCACAATGATGACCAAATACCGGTACATCATGATTAGCAGCATAGTCCTGTACCTCGTGGGGATATTTGCCGGTCAGGCGTGGATGAAGAACAGGCCGGCGTACAATTTGAGAAGAGCCATGACGGTGTGGAACACGGGCTTGGCCTTGTTTTCCATTGCTGGCTTTTTGCGAACGATTCCAGAGCTGTTCAATTTGATGAGACACGAAAACGGGTTTTATAATTCCCTCTGCACCTGGTAAGTCCACTGATGTTACATGTTGGCTGTCTAATTGGCTTTGAAGGTGCTGAAGGCATGTTGAGTTGAACATGGCCACCTGTTTAATGATCTCCGTGCTAAGATTAGAGAGGCCGTAAAGTCTAATTCCCATGTGTTTTCAGTGAAATGCACAATTACGCCACCTCCTTCTGGGCCTTGACTTTCACCATTTCGAAAATCATCGAGTTCGGGGACACGGCTTTCATCGTGCTGAGGAAGCAGAAGCTCATTTTCCTTCATTGGTAAGAGGGAGCTTTACATTGTTAGTATCAGTGACGATCGTAAATCACCTGGTGCATGCCATTTCCATCGACTTTCCGGATGCCGGGGAAAGTGGAACGTGGATTTGGTCTCGGGGTTTTGGAACTGATAGCCGGGTTTTGAGAACAAGGAGAAGTTGAGGAGCTATAACAATTTTTCGATTGCTTCCAGGTATCATCACATAACAGTGCTGTTGCTAGTATGGATTTACTTTGAGCACTACGAACCGTCCTTCCGTTGGTTTGGAACCATGAATTATTTCGTACATGCCTGCATGTACTCCTACTATGCACTGAAGGTAAGATAGGATGCCTGTGACTTTTGCCAAGATGGCTGCCATTGAATATGATTTTTTGCCTTGTCTTTCAAAGAATGGGAGAATGCAATTAGTACAGTTAGTCCAGACGAGGTAGTTGGGGCAAGTTCTCCCATTGCTGAATGCCGTGGTTCTGAATCTGAATGATGGTCTTCGTTTGTGTGATTGTTCCTGTAATGTGGGAAAGGGAATTAATCTTATTGCAACTTGTTATTTTTTCAGGCACTGCAAATAAAAGTTCCTAGATCCTGCGCCATGGTGCTAACTATCATGCAAATCGTCCAGATGATTGTCGGACTGTACATCAAATGTGTACACGTATTACGTGAAAAGTAAGTTTTTTTTACGCTTTTCTCACCCCTGAGAGGGAATTCCCAGCCGGATTATGCATATGAACGCTACAGGCTCTGAAGACAATGTTCTCATGCCACGGGGTCGTTCATGTATAATTTGCTGATATTAGCGGTTTCCATTGCCAGTGGATTGTTCAGTCAATCGACGTCTTTAAATGTTAAATCACACGGTGATGAATCGTGAGAATATTGTTTATTGATTGCTATGTTTCATTTTTATTTCAGCTTCTGGCACAAGCTGCGCGAGATCCATGGGAAACATTTACTTTGGCCTTGCAATCTACGGCTCGTACTTTGTGCTCTTCTTGAACTTCTTCAGGAAAGCGTACTTTGCCAAGCCGAGTAAACTGAAGCAGAAGTAAATTGTTAGTACTATGACTATGCTCGCTCACTGATATTTGATAAAGCATTTATATTTTTAAAAATTCCTATTGTAAAAAAACAACTGGAGAACTGAAAAGGTCTGTGGACCGCTTGATAATAATTATAATTAAATACTAAGTTAATTACATGTTTTTGCGTTTGCTCTTGATTGTTGCGACCTTGGGCTCCGTCGGCCTAGTCTACAGTAGACTTGATGCACATCCCATTTGAGGATTAGCGAAAAGCTTCAATGGAACGTTGGTATCCTGACTTGTTATTTTGTTTGTGATAAACATGGCAGCAGCAGTTCCATTTTGAAGATCATACTGCTTGAAGAGTGGTGAATTTTGAGGGAAGTCCGATTTTTTTTGAAATTTCGACGGAGCTGTGCATTTTGTTACGGTAGTCAGAACTAACGGTTCAAACGTAGGGTTGTGTATTGTATAGGAAAAGGTTTAGGGAAACAATGCAAGCGTCTGTTTTTGTGGTTAGAGACTGCAAGCGTTTATAAGCTCGCTTGTGTTTTTTTTGAATTTATGAATG